>JAGKQL010000007.1:30029616-30046557 GCA_018398635.1 Cyprinodon brontotheroides
AACATGTGCAGCAAATGGACTGATCCAATATGGTGGACACTAAAGGGGGTTAATACTATAAGCCTTCTGATGGCATTTAGCGGAATAATTTTATCAGAATTATAATTGATGTATTAATCTTACATGTTAACAAAGTTTTATGGGGTCCCGAGGAACTGGGGGCCCTAGGCAACTGCCTAGTATTGCCTAATGCTAAATCCCCCCCCCGCCTACAAAAAGACACAGCTTACGTTGCTTATTCCTAAATGTTATCTCTCATCAGAACTTTGAGAAATGGAAAAAAGAGTCTAAATATGAGGAGTAAGCACTTGAGAGCTCTGTAAAGAGGGTTTTGTGCTGTCAGCATTCAGGCCTCCTCCTGGATCTGTTTTCAATTACCGGCTCACAAAGGTAAAGAAAGATTAAAGATAAAAATCATGTTTAAAAAAAAAAAAAAAAAGGTCTTGTTTCACAATGCTGCAGCCAGGCATTAAATAGAGAATGACAGCACTTTCATGTAGCTAAAGACAGGACACCCTCCGCTTTAGCCTCGCCGTCTTTTCTGTCCCTGAAAGTGTCAAAGCAGAAAACTCTGTCCTCCTGCCGCAGCTGCTGGCTGAACGGAGAGAAAATAGGTTGAAGAAAAGAGGGGATGAGAAATATAGGAGAAGTCAGTAGGATAATCATAGCCCTTTTACCACAGTGGCTCATGAAAAATACATTTTAGTGTAATTTCATAGTTTGTATGCAGATCTCTTCACTCAACTATAGACTTTTGAAGAATGTTTAGGACTCAGACCGCTTTACTTATCTAGATGTTGTTTTCAAAGCACCCTGAGCTAACGCTTGTTGTCAACTGGAACATTAAAATCACATAGCTGAGATTCCACTTCTTTTCATTATTATTCAAACACTACAGTAGCCACAGGCTTAGAAGAGACACTATAGGTCTACTTGAGTCAAGCTGAGATATTTTTATTTAAAGCAAATATGCTACAATTCTTCAAACG
Source organism: Cyprinodon brontotheroides (assembly GCA_018398635.1). Lineage (NCBI taxonomy): Eukaryota > Metazoa > Chordata > Actinopteri > Cyprinodontiformes > Cyprinodontidae > Cyprinodon > Cyprinodon brontotheroides. The sequence goes on from JAGKQL010000007.1 coordinate 30,030,606, forward strand.
CTGCTAAAATAGATATCTGGCAATTGAGTTTTTGAATTCAATTCAGTTTATTTATCCTTTCAAGTACCTTCCAGTTCACCAGATCATCCAGTCACATTGATTCAGAGCTTTTCTAATGAAAACCAGCTGGGATTGCATCGACTCATTGACTCTTCAGCAATCCCTCACACTAAGCATGCTTAGTAGCTAATAGTGGAGAGAGAAAAACTCCCTTGAACAGGAAGAAACCTCCAGCAGAACCCAGGCTTCCAGTGTGAGCGGCCATCTGCTGAGACTCACTCACTGGGGTTCAAGGAGACAGAAGCAGACATAGAAAAGCCAAGCATAGATACAAAGGCAACTGTTAAAGGCAGCCCCGTCCAGGAAGCACACAGCTCTGACATGGGAGGTCTGAGCCAGCTCCCATGTCAGAGGATGAAGAGAGCACATCCAGTTAGTCACAGTCAGTTTGCAGTTCATCACTTGTTAGATTTTACATAATAGGAGCTTGGAAATATCAACTTCAGATTGTGAAATGTACCGTCTTTAAAAAATCTTTACTTAGCATAAAGATCCATTTTGGATGCGGTTGTTTGGAAAGTCTTTACACTTTTTATTGCTGCCCCCATTGTAGCTACACAGGTTTTTTTAAAGACTTTGTTAGCAATTATTTTCTAAGTCTTTTAGAACCTATCATTGCTAACCAAAATGCATTAGCACTGATGTAGTAGCCAATGCATTCAGCCTGTTTGCTAATGCTAACATTAGGTTTGCATCATATATAGACATTATATACATAGACCGATAGGTCCGATCCAAGATGGCCGTCTTGTAGGCACGGCGGTCTCGCTGCCGACAGGGTCCAATGAGGCGTCTATGCATATAATGTCTATGGTTAGCACTTGCAAACTTTTAACTGACCCAGTTTAAAAGAAAAGCCATAACTTCCACATCCACCCTGAGTTCCTTTGCTTCGTTAAGCTGGCACTAGCACCCAAAAGCTTCACTGATGTTTTATTAGTTGTTTTTGGTTTGAATCTGAGAAACATGAGGCTGAGAAAAAAAACTGTTGCATTTGGGGGAGTGTTGGCCTAGTGGTTAGAGCAGTGTGCTTTCGCTCTGAGAAGGTTGCAAGCACCACAGCCTGCACTCTGGGTTCCTGAGTAAGACCCTCAACCCCACACTGCTCCCCAGGCACCGCACAATGGCAGCCCACTGGTCCCCAAGGGGATGGGTATTAGTGTGGCACCGATACCAATACCAGTATTGGGCTGGGCCCCGATCCAGCACTAAAATGGTGGTATCGGCGTGAGTACCAACAAATAGGGCATCGATACCTTTTTGAGAGTCAAAAGTTTCTTCAACTATTGTCACCTATTCCAGGTAGGCCAATAAAAAGTTCTACTGGATTCACTTTTGTATTAGATTTTTCCTGCTTCACAAAGGTAGACAGCAGCTTGACAAAGCCATGATGGCAATTATTCTACATCCAAGTAGTATGAAGTTCTGCATATATACACACATCAATGTCAAACAGATTGTATCAGCCAATACTGCACAACCAGGTTTCAGGTATTGGGGCCAAAAAATGGCATCGGCGCAACACTAATCCCTATCAATCAATTTTTTATACCACATTTTTCTGCTAAATGTATAGTGCACAATGCTAGATGTTCTGTGGATGTAATATGTTTGAAATAAAAATGGTTTTGATGCAGATGAAGCTGTGACCTTTAGAAGAACCTAAGCTAAAAATGATGTACTAGTGAAATTGTTGAAATGTGAAGAATAACTGTTTCCTGTCACTCTGTGGACTTGCATTTGTTGAGCCCATGGGCCACATGAATCCACCTGATGGGCTGCAGTCAGCCAGTCCTCTCTGGCTGCAGGAATCACTGCCTGACTTTTCCCACAGCCTCATAAATGATATGTTTTTGTGGCTTTCCTGGATTTTTAGTCTAATCCTGGCAAACTTACAACTGGCAAAGCATGCAGACTGATACCTTTGGCCCCTCTAAGGTTTGAATTTCTTGTTTAGCCAGAGAAATGACATTGTTGATACTATTGAAGAGGGAATTAATACTATATCAGCCTATCACTATCTTAGCTGAATAAGTCCTAAGTATGGTTTACATTCCATGACGTGCGTAAAATATTCCCCAACAGCTGAATTTGTTGAATGTATTAAAACAGTTTGTTGGTCCAGCCGACTAGCCTTCTGTAGATGTTCCAAAGGTCAAAGGTTAACCATTATTGCTCTATGTTCTAATATCTATAGGCGCTGTCTCCTCTCTCAGATAGCCTTCTTCTAAACAAGCCAAAGCCCTCAGCTGACCTGAGGATTCATGAGAACCAAAATCTCCCAGCTTTGTTCCTCCCAAGCTTTCCTTTATCCCAGGACTTGTGCATCATGGTGAGCTTTGGGGCGGCTGACTTTATGGCTCAGCCTGCCTGAAAGCGCTGACTCTGTCATCCACATGTGAAATTGTTGTGCTTTGTTCCATCTTGCCTGCTTCACGATGGGAACTCAGGTGCAATGCTGGGACCGTGTTTGCACAGGACTAATATCACCTCCAGACATTTAGTGATTTGTAATGACTGCTGAGATCATCATTGAATGGGATCCTGTTTGAAGTCGGCTTAGCTTGGATACGGCAGATAAAAGTGCTGGCATCCTTCCAGGCATTAGTTGAATTTCAGATTAGAAATGATTACAGTTGCCATATTATTGCTGGAGTTTCCTGTAAATAGTGGTAGTTCTGACTCTGACACCCCCCTGGTAGAGAAGCAAAGCTGATCAGGAACCTTTGGGGTGGAGTCAACACAGCGATGAACGACAGCGCCATCCAGGTGTCTGCGCATCCAGCTGGGAGTCTAACCTAAACCAGAATCTACCAACGATCCTACAACCAATGCTTTCATTTTACCAGGCTTTTCCCAGTAGGTTCTGAGTCTGTGGCTGTTTTTATATTTTATTAAACACATCGCTCTGACTTCAGATACTGTAAAACTATTCTAGTAATATTTTCCAACAAATGATCACTTATGCGTACTTTCCTTCCTCTAGCTGCTTCAGGTTTTTTATGCTATATTTTAGAGATGCATGAAATATCAGTATTAACATCATTTTAAAACAATGGCTATCGATATGATTAGTAAAACTGGGCTGATTTTACCCACCAGTATTTATTTACATCCAGTTTCTGGTGATTTATCAATTCACAAGAACATAAGTACAGACTTGTGACTTGTGTGTGTTGTCGTTTTCCTGTGTTCTTGAGAAGAACACAGGAAAGTGTGGACTCGAGGGAGAACGGGAGCACGCAGTTATATTATGGGTCCAATTGGAACAGAAGCGTACTGATAGGCATCACCACACGCTCGGCTCCTCTGGAGCTGCATTTCACCTCCCTGTTATTAAATAGTCTCCTAGATAATAATAAATGCATATTTTTTTATTCAATGTGGGAATAATAATGAACACAAACAAAAACAAAAAATTATCCATCAGACTTCAGCGGTATTTCACACATGGCTGCTATGCAGAGAGAGGGCTGCTGCAGATTGGAACAACGTTAGTCCCTGGCTGCTGTAGGCGGGCTAAAGTTAGCCCTGGCTATTGCAGACCGGGCTAACGGTAGTCTCTAGCTGCTGCCAGGCGTGGCTAATGTTATCCCTGGCTGCTGCAGATGTGCTAACGGTAGCCCTGGCTGCTGCTAGACCAGCTAGCGTTAGCTCTGGCTGCTGCAGGCGGGCTACTTGGTAGCCCTGGCAGACGGGCTAGCGTTAGCTCTGGCTGCTGTAGACCAGCTACTTGGTGGCCCGGCTGCTGTAGACGGCCTATGCGTTAGCTTGGCTGCTGTAGGCATGACTGGCCGTTGGCCTGGGTTGCTGCAGACGGGCTAGCGTTAGCCCTGGCTGCTGCAGGCTGGCTAGCGCTAGCCCTGGTTGCTGTAGACGGGCTAACGTTAGTCCTACAGTTGCTGCAGAGGCGGCTGCGCGTTAGCTCTGGCCGCTGCAGACGGGCTATAACGTTAGCCCTGGTTGCTGGCCAGGCGGGCTAACGTTAGCCCCTGGCTGCTGCAGATGGGCAAAGCTGTTAGCCTGCAGATGGGCTAACGTTAGCCCTGGAGCGCGCTGCAGACGGCTAACGTAGGCCCTGGCTGCTGCAGATACCTGCATGTTAGCTCCTGGCTGCCGCAGCGGGCTAGCGACGTAGCCCTGGCTGCAGGCAGTCAGCGCACCAGCATGGAAGCAGACTAGCTGCTGTAGCCGGCTAACGTTAGCCTTGGCTGCTTTGTGACAGGCGTTAGCCCCGTCTCTACAGCAGCCAAGGCTACCATTAGCCCTGGTTGTTTTTTCATGGTATGAAAATTGGTTGGATGCATATAGGATATAATATCAGAAAACTATTGACCATAAGAGAGATGTTGTTACTCGATTTATTTGATTTAAATGTCTGTGAACTTCTAGTATAAATGGTTAAATCTGTAATCATTAAAGTTAATTTCTAAATCTTCAAACAGAGAATGTTTTAGATGCTTTGTTCTCCAAGGAAGATAAATACTGCCGACTAGAAACCCAATTAGCTCCGTTTCAAAAGTAATCCAAACTATGACTTTATTACACGTTAAATATTCAGTGCCACTTAACAAAAGGCTCTTAACAAAATGATCAATATTTTATAGATGTAATATTCATTGATCTGTAAAATCTATGACTTTTTGTTTTCCACTCAACATTTATTGCATGCTAAAATGTTTGCAAATTTTACCTACAAAGTAAAAGCGAGTGTTATACCGATACAGATACAAATATGTCGGTATCGGCAAGTACCAACAAATAGGGCATCAATATCATTTTTAGAGCCAAAAGTTTATTCGATTGTCTCCCATTCTAGGTAGGCAATAAAAAGTTCTACTGGGTCCACTTTTTTATTTGTCTTTTTCCTGATTCACAAAGGTAGGCAGCAGCTTGATAAAGCCATTATGGAAACTATTTTATATCCAAGTAGTTTGCAGTTCTTCATATATACACACATGAATGTCAGACAGATGGTATCGGCTGATGCCGCACAGCCAGGTATCGGGTATCGGGGGCCAAAAAATGGCATTGGTGCACCATTAGTAAAAACTGGGAAATGTTTATTATAACAAATGCTAAATTAAATATATAATTAAAGACATTTATTTAAAAGGAAAGAGTTGGTTTTGTTTAAGCCGCTCCAAGCTTTCTCTCTACCTCTGAGCTGCTCTGTGCTGGAGATTAGTTAGAGTTACAGTAGTTAGCTAAACCAGCTATTATATTGAAGAAGCAGCAAGGACATGTTATGAAATGTCGATTAAAGTATTATATAACACAGCATGAGGTCATAATGTTGTCCAAATTCCCGTTCTGATATTTTGGCTTCTGTTTAAGTGTTTCTTTTGAAATGAGCCATAATATTGTTCCTTTGAACGCCAATCAGCCTGTTTGATTTCCTGTTTCTGTTTGCCTTCCACAGCATGCGGTCGTGGTTTCTACAAGTCGTCCTCTCAGGACCTCCAGTGCTCTCGCTGTCCGGCGCACAGCTTCAACGACCGCGAGGGCTCATGGCGCTGCGACTGTGAGGACGGCTACTACCGAGCGCTGTCCGACCTGCCATCTGTAGCCTGCACAAGTGAGTCTGCCAGGCAGTCGCTGAGGCTAAAAAAAGAAAAACCCTGTGAAGCCACATGCGGGGGTGGGGGGTGGGGACACAGTCCAGAGCCCTGATCCAGACCCCGTTGAGTCATTTTGCTGCGGTCTCATGAAAGCTCCAGATGTGTTCTCTAGCAGCTCGTCTGCCTCCCAGCATGTCATCATAATTATGTTTGCAGGCTTGGGTGTCTGTTTTCTGTCTTAGCTTGTTGCTAATGATGAGAGGAGCAATTTGCCATTTCCCGTCTGAAAGATTGCAATTACAGTCGGCAGCGGCAGCCCACGCAGCAGCCGTCCTTTGTCCTGGCTGGGGTGGCGCTTTGGTGACAGCCATTGACGGCTTATTTACACAGGATGGGGGATTCAGGTTGAATTGGAGGAGCTCATTTACTTCCAGCTCCCACTCTCAACATATTTATTTCAAAGTGTTGTTTTTTTTTTTTTTGGTTGCTTTGCCGTCAGCTACTGTGCACGGGGGAGTGGCGCTCACCAGCAGGACCGTGTTAGCACCCCGCTTTATCTCTGTGGGTAAACAGGACCCCTTAATGAAATCTTTGGGCCTTTATCTGTGTGCCTTCTCGCTGCTGATAATGTATCACAGGGCCCGCGATTTGGCCTGCAGGCGCCTTGCGGCTGCACATACTTCTCTGGCATTCATTATGTTAATTTTGCCCCGTGCATCTGTTGATTCCAAACAGCTGAAACAGCTGTGCATGTGCAGCCGGTACACATGCCCGGTCCGCGCTGATGAGCAGGGCTGCTTTTCCCAGTTCACACAAACTAGGCCAAGTCAGAATTTCTAATGTGACGACGGGAGGCAGCAGGAAAGTTATCTGACGTAACGCTAAGCAGTGTGGAGCATTGCACCGCCTTGTCTGTGCGCTGAATCAGAGCATCAGGAGAGGATTTAATGGATTGGAGTTTGGAGTTGATGCTGGATCTAATATGCAAGAACTAATTCCTCCATCTTTAGGAGCTTTTTCTCATTGAGCAACCTGTTTGTTTGTGTCTACCTGCCCTAAAACTCTGCTTCTGTCGACTTTTTTCACTAAGGGGTGTTTAAATAATAAGGAACCTTAATGCTAATCACAGCTGGACTCTTTTGTGTAAGTGGAAATATGCCAGCAGGAAGATATACATTTGCATGATGGTGAAATTCTTGCAGGAGGAAAACCTATAATTGGAATAAAATAAGGTGATTTATTTCTCCTCATTGCAAGAATCTCTACAAACAGTACCTCTAAAATCTCCAACCTCTGTGTCAGCGCTTTGGCTGCTGGCTTCTTCTGGTGCACCCGAGGAATTTGGACTGGGAGCATTTGGGTGTGTCTCGGTCTCCTCCCCCAAGTGTAGCAGCTAGTCCAGAGAGTCAGGCATTCCCTTTCTTGTCCAAGTGTTCTGCTAGGCTAGGATGAATTACTGACTGACAATGACACAGCTTAGGAAAGGACTGTTGCACTGCACCATCATTCAGCCTCAAGCAGATCTGAACATGTGCTGTAATGAATACGAGTCCTTTAAAGTGCTGACATCCACATTACAGGCATGGTGTAAGCTGCTGGGTTTCTTGCACAAATCTAACATCACTAGGGCCATGATGGTTTAACTAAAAATCCAGTAGCACCAAACATCAGCTTTATTCGCTTTTCAATTTGCTGAAAAACAATAGGCTAAAAGGTTAAAGCTTATTAGAGGTTTAAGTTGGAGATACAAGAAGCTGGCATGTTTGGACATGCAGCATCTGTTAGGTTTAATGATTGCACCGTTTCTCACTTCACAGCTACTCTTCAAGTCACATCATTAATAACTCCCCTGGCCCCTTCTACTTTAACCCCTAAAAGCCAACACTTGCTACACTGCTAGCGCACAACTGCGCACTCTACAGTTCTATTGGGTTTATTTCTATAGTGCTATCTCAAGGCACTAACTAGTACCAGTTTAAAGCGGTTTAGTTGTGTCTGGCATGGTCTGTTCAGTTGTATGCGTGCTTTCAATTCTGCTGAAAAGTTATCTCACTGCAAAAAATCTCAATCTTGACAGACAAGTTATTTTTTTCTTAAAATAAGTGCATTTGTTCTTGAATTGAGGAGGTAAAAGAGACACTTAGCCAATGGAACAAGACAATGTACACTTAAAATAAGAAAACACAACTGCATTGTCTTATTTTAAGTGCATTTTATCTAATTATCGTATTTTTAAGAGTAACATTATTCATTCATTGGCAAACTATCTCATTTACCTACCACATTTAAGGCTGAATACACTTAATTTAAGAATTTTTTACTTATTTCTAGATCGCTTTTTGCAGTGGTGGAAATATAGTGGAAATGAGGCTTAAGTCTATGTATTTTGAAAGGCCTTAAAGGTGCTTTTCCAAGAACACCAGTCTATAAAAATGCTTAAGACTTAAGGCAGGGAGTAAGTGTGTTATGGAGGCAATATCTTTAGCATCAAAACATTTAGTTTCATTATTTCAGGAGTTTTTATTTAATATTAACTGAACCTATTTTTTACAGAACATGTCCAGGGGTTGACGTTAAGGATTTTTACCACTTGCCCTTTGGGCAAGTGACTTTCACATTTCATTTGCCCAGAAACAATTTTTACTTGCCCAGTATAATGTTTGATAAATATAGTTCCTAATATTCATTTCATTATATATCAATAAAACATATTTGTTTTTTTTAATGTTTTTTGTAATTCAGCATTTTTATGTCTCCAGGTCCCGGTGTGTATCTGCATGCGCCAGATAATGAACTCAAGCCTCATACCGTGTTAACATGTTTTTCAATCCTTCCTGCACATTCTTTTCAAACTAAACTTTGATTTAAAACTGTTGTGTGCTTGGAAAATATAAATGTAATGTTAAAAATCTAAAAAAACTTGACAGGTTAAAAACTTAAGTTAAATCACAAGACAGAAGTCAATGTCACAAATGAATAACTTTTTATTTTAGAGTCAATGGTATGTTTATACAAGATAATACTATTAATATAATGTGACTTTTCTAGAGAGAATCATTATACATAGTTATTTTATTCAGGGTTTCCACAGTTCGACATCATTTCAGAATTCCCTGACCTTTAACTGACTCAGGATTAGTTTTCCCTGACAAAATAAATGCAGCAACAAGACAATAATAATAACATAACGGGTCACCAATTTAACATGTTTAGCTCTATAACATTTATTTGCAACCAATCCAATGTCTAAGAGAAAAAAATAATGAACATTTTTAATCGTATGACCCGCATCACTGCGGCTGCGAAGACTGCCATAATGATGCCGTTTTAGTAACTACATCAACATTACTGCTAGGTGGACAAAAATCAGTAACCTGACTCCGCCAGATGGATTTGCTGCTCCGCATATCCATCTGGAAACCTTCCGTTGAAGTAATTTTGGGAAGGGGCGAAAATAGCGGGTTAGCTGATTGGCCTATGTTGCGATAGACGTACAAATAAAACCAATCAGATCAACGGCTATATGACGCACTAACAGAGCTATGCACAACGACTGCAAAGAGGAGCCAATTGATAGATCAAACTCTTGGCGAAACCACTAGTCGGGAGAAGAGCAAAAACATCTTTTTCCTCTGAGAAAAGCCTCCAGAGCAGTGTTTTGCTCTTCTTTCAGTGAAGAAATACTCTGTAATTCCCGGAGCAAAACTTGCTCGGATAGCCACGCTAACGCTAGTTTCATCGCTGAAGCCGCCATGTTCTTTTAGACTGAACTGTCGCCGCTTTCGCTAAGCGCCACACCTCAACCCGCCTCAAAGCCAACGCTGATTGGACGCTCGTTTGGTGAACGCTCCAAATTTTCTTTTTAACGAGAGTCTCCAGACTGATCTCGCGAAAGTGAAACCTTGAAAAGCTCGCTGAGATCAGGGATGGTCTCACAAAAATCAGAAGTTATCTGGCGGAAAAATCAACAACAAAAATGGCGCTTCTGGGTCGTTTTCAGCCAATGTCGGTGATTTTAAAGCAATTTTGAGTGATACTTTTTTTGCCCGGCTGGCAAATGCAATGAAATTTTGTACTCTCCCCGGACAATAAAAACTACTTTGCCCCGGGAGATCGGGAAGCGATTGTTAATATCGGCCCCTGATGTCTGAGATTCTTCACCATCGAATGAAGCCATCCAATCTAAAACTAAAAATAGTCTGCAGGAGATGTTTTACCAACCACAGCAATTCCAGCCTCAACATTTCAGTGGGGTTTAGGAGAATGGAGCGCTAAGGATGCAGCCACACATCATAGAGCCTGATAACAGCGGAAGGTTTTATGTAACATGCAAACAAGAAAGACAGTGTCTTGGCTGGTTTACTTATCTGATTCAAACATGATGCTTTTGTAATAATATTTTTCCACATTTTTCCAAATGTGAAGTTTGACTTGTTTTTAATCTAGCTTATATCATCTTATTAAGAAATCCTTTGGAGGAAAACCTCAATGACGCGCTGCCTGAATTACACATGGCTGACTCAACTGACTAACAGTCATTCTGAAACCAACACGGTATATGAGATACGCAGTATGACACACCTATTTTTTTTTAAGGTTGCGTTAAATATCTCATCATTTTCTTTTAAATCGGCCCAAACATGTTTTTCACTTAGACTCCCAGACCTCCAAGGCAAAAGTGAGAAGTGCCTGTTCAGAAACTTTCTTGGTTTTGAATCGCAGTAACTTTAGAAATGCGTGTAATTATCTGGGTGATTTAGCAGTCAGAGAAATTGGATTAAGACATTAACAAGCTTCCTAATAGTTGGTGTCCGAGCTCTGCTTTACCATGTTATGTTAAGTTCAGCCCGCAAGCAGAAAGAGCTGCAAACCGTGCGTGCTGCTTCATGTTTGATGCATTTACAAGTTTAGTTCTGTCGCATGACTGAAGTATCTTTGCTGCTTTAGCTGCGCAGTCGAAAAGTGAGCCTGATGCGCGGTGGGCAGAGATACCCTATCCTTTCTTTGCCTGTAAAAATGGCAGCTATATATGCTGTTACACAGTAGCAGCCATTCAAAATGGCCCTTCCCAGCCCAATGGCAGCAAAATCCCCTCCAACTTCCAGCCACTGGCCTTCTCCTGGGCGTTCCCTTTCACTGAATTACAGGGTCTGACCAGGAGATGAAGCTTCTGTTTAGATCTTAATGTCCACAAATCATCACAGAAAGAATATTTTAGATGTTTAAAAAGGAATTGTAGGGTACTAGGTGAGGACCCATGGGGACATTTTGAATGGTTACTAATATAAGTGGGTAAAAAGTAGTTTCAATATATTTTTAAGTGATAAAGTCCACCTGAAAACTTCATCTGTGCAGTAAGTTCATCCGGATTACCATCCTGCCTTCAGATATTATTTCTCTATGGGAGCCGCTCAGATCCTGGGAATCCCCTTCGATGGCGGCCTCTTGTTGGCTCTTTGCTGTTTTCTGCTGCTGTTCCCGGCAGGTGGAAGGAGTTTTTCATGCACGTGAAACTGCGAGTCACCAGGATAATAAAATCAAACATTTTGTGGCAGGTTTCTACATTTTAAGTTAATTTTGCGTTAATAAAGCTGTTTCAGAGGGAGTGATCATAGCGCCTGCATCAGCAGTGCATGTGTCCGCCTCCCTGCGAAGCTTCCCAGATCAACTGCTTTCCTGATTGGCTGATGCGGTGCAGATCAGCAGCTGCTGGTTCTGGAAGCACATCAGATGCTCAGAAGAAAATTTGTGAGGCGCAGCTTAAGCCTTTGCAGGACCTTTACTTGCTCAGACGCCGCTGCAGGACCTTTAAACCAGCTGCTTTTTGCTGCAAGCTGAAACTACAACTGGAGGGGCTTGGTGTTTTCGGCAGAGGGTGCATGAGCCTGGTTCAGCTGGAGGTTTCTTGCTGTTCAAAGGTTTTCCTCCATGGCTGCAGGCAACCCAACTGTTCCCCAGTTGCTCTTGAAAGAACAAATGAGTTACATGTACAATCAACTGGTTTTCCTTAGATAGAAAACTTTGAATCCATCTGATTGGATGATCTGGTGAACTGGAAAGTGCCTTGAGATGATATGTGCTGTGAATTGGCGCTATAGAAATAAACTGAATTAAAATTGAATTTAAAAATTGAATTAGAAGCTGCCCAGTGACAACAAATATCCAATCTTTTAGTGTTGTCCCGAGGCAACTATATAGATCTTTCTTTAAAAGACAGCTCCATTACTCACTTCTCCAACCATCCTAATCGGATGTTAACGCTTCGCTCTAATATCCCCCGCTGATCAAGGGCAGAGCGAACGTGCGTCTGGAAGAACGGCAGAAAGTTTCCACTCCCGCGGTGTCCTCTGGCCGTTCCCTCTTGGGTAATCACCTCAGCCAAGTAGCACCGTAATTACTGAAGTTGCTTAATGCACAATTTCCATTATTCATTTTCATTAACTTTGGGTGTACACTTGATGACCTCCTGCCAATGTATGTAAATATGTATTTTTTAACTTGCATGAAAAGCATTGGAGCTCTCATTATTCATCTAACACTATTTTCTCACAGTTTTTCTTCTCATTTCCCTTTTTTTTTATCACAGGATTAAGTTAGTGTGGCCAACAGTCACTGTGATTTACTTTTTTTATGTCTTTATCCAGCCAAGAAGTGAATGGTTATAGAAAATGAATTTGCATTGGCTGAATAAATAGCTTGATTGACAGATTTTCTCTTTTTTTTGTAAAGCTACCGTATCGTAGGCTTTAGCAAAACAGCGAGATGGATCCCTGGCACTTAGAGATTACGGATGTGACTGTGGGACTGGAGAGGAAATGAGATGAAGATGTGATGTGAGGACGTGAAAAAAGCCGAATTCCAAGGCTGAATAAAGATGAGGCGAGACGTTCCAAAAATACAGCTCTAAAGATATTGTTTCCCAAATGAAATGTGTGAGCGGGGGCTGACAGAAGAAAACACTTTGTGTCTTTTTAATATTTTTTATTCCTGCTGAATACCCTTCCATTCATATGCAAAGCTGAGAGGAGATCATATGTGTGGATGGGCATTGAGAGGTAAGTTTCTAAGTGGAAAAGTGGAAGAAAAGCACAGAGAGGAGCCTTTGACAGGTTGAGGTAGCGGACATCCATCATGCAACAGCTGGGAGCAGTTCTACTATGCTAGGATCTGAAAGGGGCAGTTGTGGGCGTCAACTGGCCCATGCAACCCCCCCACCACACCCCTTAAAAATGTGCCATCTCATCAGAATGATGTTCATCGGTGGATGGACCCTGCAGGACGGTGTTTATAAACCGGTTAGAGCTGCAGGATAAAGGACCTCATGCTGCTGCAATAGCAGCCATTCAAAATGGCCCTTCCCATTCAAACTAGAGCCGTTGTTGGCCCCGCCCCTTTCTTATGACGTCAACATATGGCAACTCCACTCAGACAAACTGTATTACATCCGTTTCTTATGGATCAAATCTCTTTTGGAGTCTCAACATATTATTCCCTATATTTGCTTTTATTTTACATTTAATTGTAATTCTAAAGTAGCCGAAAGTAGAAAACAAACATTGTCAGTCTTGAAGGAAAGTGCTGCCTTCTAAAACTGAGCTCTGCTGTTTAACAAGGTGACAACAAAAGTCTTATTTTTTATTCTAACATTATAAGACAGGTCAGAAATTCAGGAAAATGGAACATTTTAAAAATTACTTTCATAGGGAATTTTAGACAAAGAAAACAGTTATTCTACTTGTAGAAAAACAAACGGTTGTTGTTATTTATATTTATAAGTAATGTAGCTTAATATGGCTAACTGACCGAGCTAAAAGAGGCTAACCTGTTAGCTACTGAGCACAGCTAGCCACAGCACTACCCAGCTTTTTATATTACGATCAGTTACTTTGTTCACCAGAAACAGATTTTTTTACAGTTTTGTTGGTGATCAGGTAAAACTTTATCGGTCATTAGACACGCTAACGCTACAGATGCTCCCGACTCGGCACACTGACTGTCTGATGTTATTATGGTTGTCACAATGTTTTACATCATGTGGGAACATTCAGCCAATCATGTAGCGTAACATCACTGGAATGAAGCAGGACCTATCAGATCTGGTATCTTCAGAAAATGGCTGCCCACTTCCCTCCATCTTCCAGCCACTGCAGTGACCTCCTCTAGCATTATTTTACTCTGACTCCATCCTTTCACTGAGTTACAGGGTCTGACCAAGAGAGGACGTCTCTCTTTAGATCTTAATGTCCACAAATCATGACAGAAAGAATATTTTAGTACAAAGATTGATGTTTAAAAAAGAAATTGTAGGGGACCAGCCAAAGTTGGCCAAAAGATCCATCAAGGAAAGTGGGGAAATGTTGAATGGCTACAAGGAGGTAATTCTATTCAGTTTATTTCTACTAGCGCCAATTTACAACACATCATCTCAAGGCACTTTCCAATTCACCAGATCATCCAGTCAGATTGATTCAAAGTTTCTATTTAAGGAAAACCAGTTGATTGCATCGACTCATTGACTCTTCAGCAATCCCTCACACTAAGCATGCTTGTAGTGACAGTGGAGAGGAAAAACTCCCTTTTAACAGGAAGAAACCTCCAGCAGAAACCAGGCTCAGTGTGAGCGGGCCATCTGCTGAGGGATTCACTGGGGTTCAAGGAGACAGAAGCAGCATTACAGAAAAGTTAGCTATAGATACAAAAAGCAGCTGTAGGCGGCCCGCCCAGGAACAACTGCACCACATGTTAAATTTGTTTTCAGCTGACAGCTAATTAAAAACATCATCACAGTTCCACTTTCTTTAGTGTCCACGCTGGAATGTTTACCACATCAGTAACTGCCTTAGAAATGCACACTTAATGGAGTAATAATGATGTATTAGCGAAGATGATTATTTTCTCTTTGTATCATGGGAACCTTACAGTCATCCTACTGTATAATCTTTGGGTATTTTCTGTAGGGAGTGATCTTTGGCTCTACAGAGGCTAAAAGCATCTTGTTGTTTTTGGGTGGCTGTTTGTTTGGGGAAGCCTGCAGGTTGTGTTTATAGACAGTAGAAAGTGGATATAATAAGCCAACATATTTGTTATTGACTCTACATGTCTGATGCTTATGTAAAGAGTCGATGTATGTAAATCGCTGTAATGTGACATATCCAGGCTGTATGTCTGACGAGGTTTCTCCTTCACAAACACTACCTCACACGGCGACAACTCTGCATTAAAAAGTTTCTACTTGTTGGATTCAGATTGTGTTCTGCAGAAGATAGATGTGTGTGTGTGATGTGAGGGGGGGATACACTGCTTCCATCAGCTGCCTTCACGGCATCAACATATATTTTATATCTGCATTTTTTCTTCATCATCTCTTTTTCTGCCACGAAAGCGGGGGAGAAATCTCCAGCCTAGTACCAGGGGCTGAGGTAATCCAAAAATGTGTCTATTGTTTTCTGGTTGTTATAGTAGGAGCAATAGCTTTGCATTTTTTTCCCTGCTCCCATCCACATGCTGCACAGCATCCTCCAGAGGCAGGGGCGCAAACCAGTTTTCAGCTTTCTGCCCACCATGCGAAAGAACGGCAAACCCAATATTGAAAGCGATGTGGTACGCATAAGCGGCATTTGAGAATTCAGGTATTATGCTTAACGATGCAGGCTGAGCACTTCAGTTAAGGGGAACAAAAGAGGAAAAAAGAGAAATTTCCTCCAAGCTAACTTAGTGCGTCTAAGCGCCAGCACCCTTTTTGGTTCTGTTTGCAGCCACATCATTGAGAGGCAAGGTCACGGGGTCAGGGGTGCAGCACATTTGTAGAGTGAGGATTACCTCATGGACGATTTGAATACCACTCACCCCTGATGCCCCTCTCCCCACCTTTTTAGTAATTAGAGCGCGGCCAGCTAACAGGCTGTGAGGGTTAAGTTAGCCCCAAGCACCTCTCAGGGCTGATAAGCAGCAGATTCACCGCTCCTAAGCCTGGATTTACCCAGGTCTCTTACAACTCAGACAAAGAGCAGGAAACTTAAGCTACGAAACACTGACCTAAAAAAACCATCCGCTTTGCATACTCTATGCTATAGATTATTGGTTTTTTTTGATACGTTTGAACAACCGAAGCATTTTCTGCCACGCCACCTGACACCCATGACTCCATTTTCCTGGAGAAGGTATTCAACCTCACTCAAAAATAAGAGTTTGTGGATTCTGTGAATACATATGCAGTCTGTACACAGGGGCAGTATAGGAAATTTGGGGCCCTGGGCAAAGACAGGCAGGGGGCCCTCTGATTTCAGAAGACAACACATAGAACAGACCCATTCTACAGATAGAGAAATGTT
>JAGKQL010000007.1:30051557-30160383 GCA_018398635.1 Cyprinodon brontotheroides
TCCAGTTAGTCACAGTCAGAGAAACAGGACTACACTGAAAAACAGGCAGATCTCCAGCATCTATGTAAACAAAAGGTGTTGATGGCAGCAGCACAGCTGATATTTCTCCAGGATGGAGTCACAGCCAAACAGGAACAGACCAGATGAAGCTACTATGAGAAAAAGCAGAGAGAGCAGAACGTTAGAGACTTTTGCAGTTGCTGCGCTGAGAGCAATTTACCCTCAGATATTCACACTGTTCCAGATGTCGCTCTTTTTAGGGCCAAACTGAAGACACATCTGTTCAGGCTCTTCAAAAAAAGTAAAAAAACAATCAACTGGAATTAGTTTAAACAAAGTCCAGTGGATTATTTTTTTTAAAACTTTTTTTGGAACGACTATAACCTGCATGACTGAGAATCTTCACCAGCGTCTGTTCAGGCTGGATTTTAATACCCAGCAATGAGACACTTTTATTCCTTTAGATTTGACTGTTTTCTACTGAACATTATGTATTTTATAAAGCACTTTGGGCACCTGCTGTCTGTATAATACATTAGGATTGATTGATACTAAAGGGACAGTGGCCCTATTAAATATTAAAAGTCTCCTGGTGTATACTTTTATAATCAATTTATTTTTGAAGCATCCTATGAATTGTTTATGGAGCAATAAGAATAAATAGGAGGGGACCATTTATGTTTTTTTACTTTCACTGAATTAATAATAAACTCTATAAACAATGATGCCTAAACTCTGATTGTAAAGTGTATTCAGTCTGCACTCCTCTGCTTTCTCCCACTGACCTTGGTACCTGCCTCAGCTTACTCTGTCACTACCTGCACAGGCTTTTTTCTGGCTCTGACTCTTATTATAATTGAGTGTCAGTGTTTGGCTCTGGGGCTGGAGCTGGCATGTCCTGCAGCTTTTTTTTCTTCTTCTCAGAGAACAGATCCAGTCCATGCACACACTTGGCTGTCACTTCTCTTGGCGCTCACTTATCTAAATCTGGCTTCCTATGTGTGTCCACCTTTGACAGGACCTCCCTCGGCGCCACAGAACCTGGTCTACAACATCAACCAGACCACCGTTAATCTAGAGTGGAGCCCGCCGGCCGACGCTGGCGGGCGGAATGATGTCACCTACAGGGTGATATGCCGAAGCTGCCGCTGGGAGTCTGAGGAATGCGAACCATGCGGTCCGAACGTGGGATACTCTCCTGCACAGTCGGGATTAGTGGACACTTATGTAAGCGTCACGGACCTCCTCGCTCACGCCAACTACACCTTCGAGGTGGAAGCTGTCAACGGAGTGTCTGACCTGAGCCGGACGCAGAGGCTGTTTGCGGCGGTCAGCATCGCTACCGGTCAAGCAGGTGAGGCTGATAAACTGATAATGCTGCTTCCTTTAGGGAACATTCTTTGTGTCTCATTTCTTTTGTATAAAAACACAGAAATATAAAAGCTGCTCCCTCCAGCCTGTGTAGAGTTTACAGAAAGTGTGGCTGTGAGGAGCATGCACTTTGCTCCGGCTCACAGAGCATCACACATTCTCACCCTGACGGTTGACAGTTTCATTTTGAAACCCTCTCCTACACAAGCCCCCGTAATGACGCCCAATTAACATTAATGGGTGTAGCCTGATATGATCCATGATATTTCCTCCATGAATATTAACCAGATTAATTGAATGTGTGTGTCAGCACTGCAGCAGCAAACGTTATTAGCTTAGCAACGATGCAGACTGAGAGGAGTACCTAAAGACTGTGTGCTGCTTGGTCTCATGGGAGTTTGCTGTAATTAAAATGCTGTGTTTTGCAGTGACAGACTCTAAATCCCTTTTTATTCATTATTTCTATGGATCCGCTCAACGAGATTCCTCTTTCATGCTCGAGCATCCATGAAACACAGTTGGCCCAAAAGGCCATGCTCACATTGGCGGGATCAAAAGATGGCTGCAAATAGAGTATTAGAGCTCTTGCTGAATGTGCAAGTTCTATATGTGGATAACTATACCTGTCTTCTGCTTAGCATCAAGCCACATTTTCTTTAAACATTTAGTGTTTTTCATGTCAGTATTCTGAATATGTATTTATTTAAAAGGCATTAGTCAAATCTAGTCAATCAGCTGAATAAGCGTGTGAGCTATGATCCTGGAGAGGATGTATTGGATGTGGTTTGCGTCATGACAACCATATGCATGATGGCATGTGGAGCTGCAGCGATGAGGCCAAGGGCGGCCCAATGTCAACTGGGGGATAAAGTGAAGACAATTAAACGGTTGTTCTCTCAGAGGCTGTCATCGTTAGCGCTGCATTGCAGACGGATAAACTCCTGGAATATTAAGCCGGTGTGTTGTCTATTACTTTGAAATCATAGCTGCGTTTAATATGCTTTAAGAGCCATAGTGGATACAGGATGTAATCCCATCTTCATGTTAGGTGTAGGTGCCACCAATGTTGTTTCAGTTCATAGTTAAAAAGAATGACTTCAAAGTTCAGTTAACGCAGATTAAAATGAACAAGTTCATAGTTCACTTTTTCTCACTGCAAAACCTATAAATGAACAATTTCCAGTTCTTTTGGTAAATGAAGCTCTCAGATCCTCCTACAGTGGTACCTCATATTTCCCCTCTTTAAATGCGTATCATAATATATAGAAATAACTTAATTTCTATTCAGTTTATTAGCTCCAATTCACAACACACGCCATCTCACTGCACTTTTTCCAGTTGACCACAGATCATCCAGTCAGATTGATTCAAAGTTTTCACTGCAGTGCTCAGTTTATTAAGTGCGGATATCTGCAGCTCATCCAGGGTTCCTACAGCAAAGGCAAGTTAAATTCAAGACTTTTTAAGACTTTTTAATGCCAATTTGAAATAAAAGTTTAAGACCAAATTCTCAAAGAAACACAAGAAAACCTGCTTGCAACAACTTAACCCAAAGGTATATTTGAACATAAACCACTGCACTAATGTGTCAAATTTTAAAAAGCTTCCCATACAGGAAAAAAGCTAAAAAACACACAATGACAGATATATTTTAACAATTATTTAACAAACAGGTCATTGCACTTTCCAGTTCAACCAGATCATCCAGTCAGATTGATCCAAAGTTTCTATCTATGAAAACCAGTTGATTGTGACACCATTGATTCACTCTTCAGCAATCCCTCACACTAAGCATGCTTGTGGAAGTATTAGTGGAGAGGAAAACTCCCCTTTAACAGGAAGAAACCTCCGAAGCAGAACCACAGGGCTCAGTGTGAGCGCCACATCTGCTTGAGGCTTCGACTGGGGTTCGCGAGAGAGAAGTAAGCAGACATAGAAAAAGAAGCATAGATAACAAAAGGAAAAATCCTTGATGCAGTCCAGGTATACAGATGTGCAGAGAATACACAAAACTTCAGAAACATACAGGGGAACACCCATTCAGGTTCTGCTTTAGAAAAGATCTGGATCCAAATTATTTCTTTATGTTCCTCATTCAGTAGCTGATATTTCCCAACATAGTCTCGGATGTTTTAACTCCATGTGTGCCTTTAAATTAGAGTTGGATGTGGCTGACGTATGAATCTGTCTTTTTGTCCGGTAGTACAAGCAGATCCTTGTTCACAGTGTCCTTATTGTTTGCAACAACCTTTCAAAAATCTTTTGAATCTTTTAATGTAGATGGGAGGTTTCTTGGCCTAATTTATTATTTCTAGTTTCATGGAAAATAAAGCTACTTTCTTTAGCTTATGAGTCACAGAAGAGGCTGGAAGTGAAATAGTTTTCTTCAAGGCATCCCTTCTGCCTGTGTCCTTGTCTTTCCCTGTTCAGCAGAACCAGCTGTCATCAGCGTGAGTTAATCTCGTCTTGCTTCAAAAAAGGTGACTGAAGAACAGATGAGTGTGGAATAGTAAATAATGTTTGAAGGAGAGCGTGTATTGTTGGTGGCAGTTTGACGTGATCCTGCTGTTTGGAGCTGCGGTACACATCGCAACCTCAACGCCAAGACGGTTGGAGCGCTGACAGCACAGCGTGATCAGGTTTTAGCCTCAGAATGATGCCATGCTTCAGACTTTCACTGCAGAGGTTATAAGCCCCGTAGATCTGCCCACTTACTTTCCTGGATATGGGCAGTGTGGCAAGTTCTTCTTCTGCTTCCATTTTTACCGTACAGGTAAAATCACACACAGAGTCAAATAGTTGATAGTGATTTTTGTTTTTGATAAAAAAAAAAAAATAAAAATCTGGATAAGACAGTGGCCGAGTTTCTATGGAAGAGGATTAGGGCCACTATCTAAAAAAAAAAAAAAAGTTAGCTGATTTTTAAATTTTATTTCAGTTTAACATGGGAAAAAAGTCAGAATTCTGATTAATTCAGAATTCTGACTTGATCTCAATTTCTGACTTTTTCTCAGCAATTCTGAATTTAATTTCAGAATTTCTCGCACTTTTTTCTCAGAATTCTGACTTCAATCTCAGAATTCTGACTTCACAGAATTTGATTCTCTCAGAAATTCCTGACTTAGTATTTTGAGATTTCTGACTTCTTTTCTGAAATTCTGACTTTAATTCTGACAGTAATTGATGATGCTTTCCTGACTTTAATCTCAGAATTCTTGACTTTAATCTCAGAATTCTGATCTCTTTAATCTCACAGAATTCTCACTTTTTTCTCAGAATTCTGACTTCAATCTCAGAATTCTGACTTCAATCTCAGAATTCTGACTTTTCACTTTTTTCTCAGAATTCTGACTTTAATCTGAGAATTCTCACTTTTTTCTCAGAATTCTGATCTTTCAATCTCAGAATTCTGAGTCAATCTCAGAATTCTGACGCTTATCCCAGAATTACTTGGATTTTTTTCAAATTCTGACTTTTAATCTCAGAATTTTCACTTTTTCTCAGAATTCTCACTGTTAATCCCAGAATTTGCTTTTTTCAGAATTCCTGACTTTAGTATCTCAGACCCCTGATTTTTCTCAGAATTCTGATCTTAATCTTAATCTCAGAATTTTGACTTCTTTCTCAGAATTCTGACAGCTAACAAACATGTTAGCATCAAGCCATAGCCAAGTATGTTTTAGAGAGTAGCTCCCTTGTTTTAATTACCTTCTGCCTCCCTCCATTAATGAGGTGGGCGTCTCGTCAAGTAATCAAACAAAAAGTTGCTCTAATTCCGCTATTTTCCACCACAATTTTTGTTACTGGCCATCTCCAACAAATCTCATCTTCTCATCTTTGTCAGTGCAGCTGAGTGCTCCCACATCTCTTCCTTCATGTTGCCCATCTACATTAAGATTCACAACTTTATTCTTCATATTAAACTGAAATAAAATTTAAAAATCAGTAAACTTTTTTTTTTTCCTTTTTTTTCAGTGGCCCCTAATCCTCTTCCGTAGTGTTTCTTAATATGTTACCTTGTGCAACATCAGCCCTGGTACTGTTTCAGTTTACAAGAACAAGAAGACGCAGAACGGACAAAGTCCCTGGATGGGGTTCTTGCCCCTCCCTCTTTACCCAGCATGCATCAGAGCAGACTTGTCTGTTCTGGAGATGGACAGCTGTCCCAGCATGCACTGCGGCAGCAGCAGCTTCCATTTAACTTAACTTTACCGATTTATTGCTCAATTTAAAAAAAGTTTGGATGTTGAGAGGACCGTGGCAGCCAGACCCTCCGAGGCTAACAGCACCCAGAACTAACAGTCTAAAGTTAGCCCGGGCTGCTACAGGGAGGCTAACATTAGCCCTCTCTCTGCATATCCGTCTGATGGCAGTTTTTTATAGTCTTAGTTATTATTCCCCCACTGAATGAAAAAAAGTAATCATTTATTAATAATAACAGGAGGTAAAATGCAGCTCCAGACGAGCTGAGCGTGTGGTGATGTCATCAGGACGCCTCTGTTCCAATTGACCCATATTCATTCTACATGCTTCCTTTCTCCTAGACTCTAGACTTTCCTGCGTTCTTCTCTAGAACATATGATCTTGTGAATTGAGAAACGGCCTGCGTCAAGACGATGAGGGTTTGGGATAGTTTTTTGGGATAGTTTTTAACTATGCTGTGGTTTAACCAGTGGGAACAGGGTGTAGAGTGAATATCATTTCCTAAAAAACTATGGTGAGGATTAGGTTTTTTAAAAAACAAATGAGGCAATGATGCAATAATTATAATTTTTTTTATTCAAACTTAGAGCTTCAACTAACGATTATTTTGCAAATCAATTAATCTGTCAAATATTATTTGTTTTTTATTAATCAATTAATACTCGGATAGCAAAATGTTCTTTAAAGGAGTATTTTTTATTTTTTTTTATCAAACCAGGTGAAACTAAAACTTTTCCACTTCAGCAGAGGCGTAGCCAAAATATTTAAATATTGGTGGCCAGTTAATAACCAATATACACTGAGTGGTGGCTAGAAGTGGCTAGGAGCCGGAACCTCAGAATAAATCTACAGGAAGGAGCACAAAATCCATATTTTCTAAGTAAAGACAAACTATACTTTCCTACAGCCTTTGCAAACAAATAGATGCATATATAGTTAAACATCCATGCTTTCTAAATTAAAAGTATAGTGCACAAAATTTCTGGGGCAAACATCTTTTCCATTTTCATTACGTACTTTCATCAAAAAAATTGTTCTGCATAAAAATAATATTTACATGCACTAATATCTACAATAAATGGATTTTAAAATTATTATTAAAGTAATTATTTATCTATGATTTCACTAAAATGGCTTGAATAGACAGTTAATTTTCTCATTACCCCATATAACGAAAAATGTAGTTCTAAAAAGAGCATAAATTCTGTATGTATCAACTTTAATGTTAGTATTTTGAAGTGCATTGTTAACCACAGCGGTTTAGTTGTCAAGCAATTGTTAATATATAAAAAAATTTAATGTTTTGAATATTCCCTTTGAGAGTATTACTGCTTCCATTTTAGGGGTGACCAATGATTGGCTAAGGGCGGCCATGGCCACCTCTGGCCCACCAATCTAACTCCGCCCCTGCACTTCAGGAGTTTTGGATACATAATATTGACAGAGAGAAAAGGGTGTTTTTAATCTTAAATGCAAAATGTGCACATATTGTTTTTTGTGCAAATTTTCTATAATTGCTGCCCAAGATGGGTCGCTCTGTCAGCTAAAGGCATATTTTAGTCTCTATTCCAGTTAACAATAATCGATTACTAAATTAGTTGATGATTATATCTGTAATAGATTAATCACGATGATTCCAATTAATTATTTCAGCCCTAATTCTACCCTTATTCTAAATACTTGAATAACAGAAGTCTTTACTGACAGGAATATGTTGAAATAGAAATTTATTTTAGTATTTAATGTGTTTTATCTGTAGCATATGCTATTAAATGCTTTTAATATTTTACACCGAGTCACAATCTGACCTGGAGGACTTTTTGACAGGAACTGATTTTGAATATTAGGTGATTAAATAATTAATTTGATCAGTTTTAACTTATATAGGAGACAGAATTTGTGTTTTATAGCCTTTAACTGGGCCTTTTTTAGCTGACTGGCCATTTTGGGAACGTCCGACTATTTCAATCCTTTATGTCACGACCCGGCCTAATTACAAAACATTAACCTTTGGATGATGATTCTCATTAGCATGAGTGGCGAACTGGTCTTGTTTCTTGCTTAAGTAGAGTGGGTTTAACAGAACTGATTGATGCTGGATCAAAAGAGCTGCTTTCCTGCTGAACTTTAAAATCATTGACCTTTGGTTCAACTGTTTATAAATTGGTTTAATCCTAAAATAGCCATCGCTGAGGGAAAACCCTAGCTTTTGCCACCACTTAATCTCAAATCCTGTTTTGGATTAGGGAAAACTATTAGACGCATTTCTATCAGAACATTGAAGATTCCCACAAAGATCGCTCTTTTAATGCAAGTATGGACCACTCATTACAGAAAGACTGCATTATTAAAGCTTTTTATGACTGATCATTCAGAATTGATTAACCTTTGCATGATGGGATGCTTGGGGCCCTTTGCACTGGAAGAATCTGTAAAGCATAGAATATTCTTCTGTCCCTTCTATCCCTACTTGCTGAGTGATAATCAGCATAAACTTACTCCAGCATTAGAAAGCAGTGAATGAATACAGATGGTAATGCATCTGATTAGGAATTCACACCTCTCCAAACTTTTGCGAGGAAATGTGTGAAGGGAAACTGGAGCTGCATCAGGTGCAGAGTGCTTATTGTTCCCAGAGACCTAATTACCTCTCTGTGCTGTTTTAAATGACTTTAAGTAGAGACTGCGCATTTGTAAGCCTGATTTCTCCAGCTCTGTCTGTTCAGCGGTTGAATGGTAATTCCCAGGGTTGAGGAGATGTTGCCGTTTCTACTGTCGCCTCGCGCTGGAAGTTAAGTGCATGTTTCAATCAGTGCTCCATTGTGAGTCCACGGAGCTGCAGAGCCAACCTCAGAGACCCTTGTTGTTCCTTGCTGCCTCAGCGCTCCTCAAGCACACTTGTAAACAAGTCGCTTTGTTCTTCCTTAGGAGTGGTGAGTGGGCATTGCTCATAGAATTACCGTTAATATTTATTCAAGCTAGTGTTAAGGTCTGAGGCTAAAATATTACAATGGTGTGCAGCATTCAAAAAGAATGGAAAACATGGTTTATGGGGAAAACTCAAGGAGTTGTGTTTGTTTTGTTTTGCCAAGGGCACATTTTTGGTTTAAGATAAATGAAGTAGAGAAAATCTGCAATAATTTGGTGTTCAGAAGAGGGTTAAGACAAGATTAAATCATTTATAAAAACAGTTTCTTATATTTTGTATTAAAAACCAAACTGGTGATACTGGATGTGTTAACTGTGTCATTATGTTAGATGTAATATTGAATCCATTGTTAACCAGTGGACCCTAGTGGCTTAAGGAGCCAATGGGTTTTAGCCGAGGCCACCTGTTAATGGGGTAAACTACATATGTGAACATTTTATGCCACAATACCTGGAATTCTTTTAGAAAATACATTTTCTATATCTTTATTTGTGAAACTAGGGGATGCATGGTTGAACAGCTGATAGCAATGGTTCACTGCTAGTTGGCCTTGAGAGGAATTCAGCATTTCTGTTGTTCAGATTTCGTAGGAATCCATTGTTACAATCTGACCATTTTATTTGAAGTTCCACTTCCTGCCTGAACATATCCTTATTTGAAGGCTTTTCTTTTATCTTATACAGAAGAAGACAGCTGGAGTGCCCAAACCAATAGATCCCGGACTAACCCCCAAAATCTGTGCTGCCAAACTCAAATGGAAACACAACAATTTTTCAGCAATGTTTTTAATTATGTTTAAGGATTCTAAACTGAAAATAGAAATATAGTCTGTAGTTTGATTATAGAACAACTGAATAAATATTAGTCAGAAACAGAGAAAATAAGTTAGGGTAATGGTAAAATGTATTTTTTTTATTAAACTAATTGTTTCCTTATGTTTTCTTATAAATTTATAACACTTTAGCTATTAGCTACACTTTTTAATATTATTTTTATATAAATAAAAATTTATTTGATTAACGTTGAAAATTCACAAAAAAATATATATATATAAAAAAAATACTGCAAAATGTCATCCTTCATTTGCTAACAGGGTAGGAGCCTTAATGATCCGTGTCTTCTCTATTAGCAGCACTGATAGCAGGCTGCTGCAAATAATCATTTTATAGAAGGAATTTTTTTTTTTTTCTTCTGGTCTTATTTTAGACAAAAAGTTAAGATTAAGTTTTGCTTCAGTTTTGTTCTGGTATGAGGTATCCTAACACCGGCAGGCAGCTACTTCAACAGATAAAGTGCTATTTAATGCATGAGAAACTTCTGCATGTTCAAAAGGAGCTGTTTCATCTAGGGTTGCCTAGAGCATTGTTTTATATCAGTTTTCCCAGATTTGTGAGCGAGCCGGCCAGACTCCTATTTGTTAGCAGCAGATTTTAAAGATGTAGGTTTTGATTTTTTTTTTCCTCTTCCAGATATTTTAATGTAGTTCCTTCTTTGCTTCATTTGCTTGCACATTAGTTTGTGGATGCAGGATGATGCCCCAAGTAAAAAAAAACAGCTTAAAGCTTTAAAGAGCACAGCAGGCCATTCTCTTTGGTTCAATCTATCTGTGCAGAATGAGGAACAAGGACACAGCAGAGTGTAAGCTAAGCATTCGCCTTTGATCTGAGGAGCTTTCCTGCCTTTGCATTCCGCTACTGTTTCCATTTATTTTAGCTATCTCCGCTCCTCTTTTTCCTCCAGCAGCTCAGCGTCTGCCCTTTAGAGAGAACCTCAGCAGTTTTCTGCATGGTCTGATATTTAAGAGCAATTATCTTTCAGAAACAAAGAAGTGATAATTGATACTCAGCTCCTCACCAGTAACCTATATGTCCTCTTTATTGACACTTAATCATCGCTTAATGGATATTGTTCTGTGCATTTGTGAAAGTAACGCTCGGGGAACAATAACAGCATTGATTTATCCCCGTTTGTGTTCTAATCTTCCATGGTGGCCCTAAACAGAAGAATTGATTGATTCTGAGGAGTCCCTGCTGACCTGTGCCAGCCAGTGTAATTTTCTAGTTAAGCGGATCCTCCTTTGTAGCATTTGTCCCTGGTTTTACGTTACCTGGGAGCCCATTCTTTTCACCTCCCCCAAACCCTCTGCCCCGCCCTCCCCCGCGTACTCGTGGTAATTTGATGAGAGCTGGGCAAAGCAGTAAGAACCAACAGCTGCAATAAAACTGTGGTGGTCTCAGAGCGGCGGCTCGGAGCACTTAACCTGTAGCTTTTCTGTAAATGGCTCCTGATTTGTCTGTCACCCAATCCGTCAGCAATGAATAATTTTCATGGAAGGTGCACTTTAATTACTTTCCCATTTAAATGGCATTATCGTGGCCTATCTAGGTAATTAATCTCACCAAGTATCCTGTTTCAACCTTTTATTGCTGGCAGACGAGCTCGCTAAATCCCCCCGAATCTGCTGTGCTTGAATGAGTCCTCCCTCACAGAAGCTGGCATTGCGTCCTTTCCTTTCATTCGCTCCCCGTCGCCGGCGTTGGACACCCCTTTCTTTTGGTGCAGGAAGCCTGTCAAAGCGACCGGCTGTTTCAGCGCCTTGGAAAGAACTCAGGCAGAGACATTCATGCTGGGTAACAGACAAGAACAGACCTCAGCCTGTATGGGTTTAGTAGACTGATACAGAAGCTTCAGATATTGTGTCCTGATACTTTTTCTACTCTTAAACAAAAATAGCCCATCATTGCAGTAGTTGGTTGCAGTAGTATAGTTTGGGTCCAGAATGCCTCTTTCAGTTGCTGAAGGAGCTTAGAAGTCAAGCAGCTAACTGTTTCTGCCAGTATAAGTATCCATAGATGCCTTATGGTGCTGTCTAAGTGCCCTGGGCAACATTTAGACTATTTACTGTAGATTTTGTGTCTAAAGCCATCTGTTTGGGACGCCCCCTTCATGTTTAACGAGTGTACTGCACCTCATTTTCATTCAGTATTATTTATTTTTCCGGTTATATTATGAAAAAATCCCATAAAACACTGAAAACGCTGACATCTGAAATGTCAGAATAGTTTATAGTTTTTTCAACTTCTATCAACTGTAAGGTTAGCAATTAATCAGATTAGCATTTAGTACATTTATTTAGCGTGTAACCCAGCCCTGTTTGACACATTTTTCAAACAGCAGATGTCGGTGGACATA
Organism: Cyprinodon brontotheroides; assembly: GCA_018398635.1. Classification (NCBI taxonomy): domain Eukaryota; kingdom Metazoa; phylum Chordata; class Actinopteri; order Cyprinodontiformes; family Cyprinodontidae; genus Cyprinodon; species Cyprinodon brontotheroides. Next base: position 30,063,253 of record JAGKQL010000007.1, read on the forward strand.
AGGCTCTATTACAGGGGTTGTTTTTCCTTTTGTTTGTGGCATTAAAATTAGATTACAGAGATGTGAAAGTTTTCTGTTTTCTTCTTTGCATTTTTTATTTTATTTTTTTTTGCGTAAAGTGAGTTTAGTTCTATTGTTTTTTTTGGAGAATGTTTGAGTTGGCTAAAGATTTTATTTTTTCTATTTTTGTTCCACACACACACAAAATAAAACACCTTTCATTTTCTCAGGTAAATCTACAAAATTATTTCAAAGATGAACAATTAGGGATTGATTCACAGTGGTCCAGCTATGATTGCCTAATAAAGAATGATAATAAACACATCAAATACTACAACCTGTGCTTTAAAGATCGCCGGCTGGATTTCATAATACATAGGAGTCCATTTTAGGGCTCAGCGGTAGCGCCAAAAAACATTAATCTCTTATTTATTCCAACCAAATCTAGTTTATTAATATATTTTTCTCCTTTAACTTTCATAATGAAAATGAGGTATATTGCATTGAAAAATTGGCTTAAAGTCACCCGCCCAGAAGGGTAATTTGAAGGGTAACGTGCTTGTAAAATAGTTGTGTTTTCTATAGTGCCAATTCACATCATGTCATCTCAGGTCACTTTCCAGTTCACCAGATCATCCAGTCAGATTGATTCAAAGTTTTCTACCTAAGGAAAACCAGCTGATTGCATCGACTCATTGACTCTTTAGCGATCCCTCACTCTAAGCAAGCTTGTAGCGACAGTGGAGAGGAAAAACTCCGTTTGAACAGGAAGACACCTCCAGCAGAACCAGACAACTAACAATGAAACATTTGCAGCTTTTGGTATCACACAGAGTTTGATTATTAGTTATAATTACACATCTATGAACAAACACTGATAAACCGAAGTCAAATGGTTGTACGGAAGACCAAGAAGTGATTTAGTTATAAAGAAAAATCCAGATTTTCCAAAAATGAAATAATAAACTAAACAATGCATCAACCAATTTTATCGATTAATCACCCAACCCTAATCGGTTCAGATTCCAAAATGAACCGTACTCCCAGAACAGAAACCCACTCTAGCATTGGGTTATTTCTTTACCTATGGAACACCAGATATTCAAACCTAGTTGTTTTACCATGTTATTTTTTGGACCAACATGTCTGAAAAGCAGGGAAAACTTTGTAAAAAGTGTTTTATTTTGACTTAGATTTATACAGAGAGAAACAGAAGTTCTTGTATACTTTATTAAATATTTCAGCTCTTAGTTATTCAGAAATATCTTTAAACAAGAACATGAATGAGGAGCAATGATGCTTTCCAAGAACGTTAGACTTAATAAGGCTGGTTTTTATGGAGGACCTGACCAGTTAGCACATTTTGACCCCTGATTGTGGCTAATTCAGTGAATGGCAGCACGAAACTAAATCTTTAGATTCTTCTTGCAGGACGTGCTCTTCTGTTATTTCTGTTTTTATATCTATGTTGTCTCTGGTCTAACATTTTCATGTGAAAGCACAAACAAAGCAGACGATTAGCAGGACAGCCTCATCCCTAAAACTGGGACTTTTGGTTGATATCTTTAACTTGCAGCCTTTTATTTGGCCCTCTTTACAATATTGTTACCATAGAAAGTAACTTTTACATTTTGGAGAAGGCTGATAGATATCCCTGCACGGCATACTGCACAGCTGTAGTCACGTCTCAAAACTAAATGGTGCATAAAGTCGTGGTAAAAAACGAAAACATTCTTTTCTAAAACAAATGTAGAAATGCCTCCAGCAACAAAGTCATTATTCCAGCAAAGCAGACAAAAAGCCCAACTGTGGGAAAAAAGGAAAAACCAACACATCATCATAATATGAAGAAGAAAGAATAAAGATGTGGACTTCAAAAGGTACAAGCCTGGATTCCATCAGATGTGGTTCTATAACATCTCATCATCTGTGACGTGGATTTCTCCTCTCCTTGGCACTCAGGCTTACCGCAGTGAGAGCCTTTCAGAAACGGGGCATTATGTCTGCCCGGGTGCAAGCAGTTCACCAGGACACAGCAGGAATTCTTTAGTCTTTGCAAAATGGCATCTCAGAACAAAGAAAATAACTAAATGCTTCTAGCACATAGTGCAGGAAATTAAAAACGGTGAATAATTGTTGGTGTGGAGAACAACCGGAGGTCATTTTGAATAAATGCTTCAGAAAACGTAATCATGCATTTTTCAAACCTTAAAACACCTAAAGTGAATAAATAAAGCGTCCCGAATCTAAAGTTGAAGGACTTCTTCCACTGCTTCATACCTATAGAGCTTTGGTTTCATTAATATTCAAGTATTCTGTTCTTTGTTATGTTCCGGCTTTCATGTATTCTTGGCACAAATTCCACATTTTCTTGTAAGGCTGCAAATTAGTGCAATATTAGCTTTTAATGAGGCAGTGATAGGCCTGTCACAATCAACAAGAAATCAATTAATCGCATGTTAATGATCACATAAATGAGAAGAATCATTTACGTTTGAATACTTTGAATACTTGTTGGTTTTGCTTGTGTCTCCCTCTCTGTCTGCTAAAGACTCCAGATCACATAAGGTTTCACTCTCGTGCATCAGGCTGCACTCCACCCTCCCCTTTTTGTTTTCCTAGCACAGAGAGTGTAGCATGAGAACCTTGTGATTGAAGAATAGCAAAGCGGAGAAATGCTAGTTGAGGTTTGGTTTTTAACACATAACGTGACAGCTGCAGTGTGGGAGCACTTTGGATTCAAACCATATGGCAATATTATCATTTATCACAATCATTTCTGGAACATTTTATCATCCAGCGCAATTTATTATCATGACAGGCCTAAGCAGTGATTTTAAACAGGTAGGGTTGAACAGTATTGAGGTTTGGTTCATTTAAATGAAATGAAATTTCAAGTTACACAACCTTTGATGAAATCTCAAGGTGTGCAACATTGCAGTTTCATGTTACCAAATAATTCCCCCTTAATGTCTAATGTATAAATCCCTTTATTTTCCCACAATGGGGAAATTCACTCTCTGCATTTGATAAATCCCATTGGGGAGCAGTGGGCTGCCATTGTGCCCAGGAACCCAGGCAGTGCAGGCTGTGGGGATCGAACTGGGTACTTGCAACCCTCTCAGAGCATAAGCGTACTGCTCTAACCACTAGGCCAACACTTTCCACAATCCCCATCAATATACGTAATATTTGGAAGCAATTCTAACAACCACCCTGGAGGGACTATGCTTCACGGATCATAGATGTTTTATGAACCGAGAGGCGGACCTGATAAATTAGCCAGAACAAGGAAGCAGGTTTAAAGGTTTTTTGAACCACAGAAAATATTCAGGAACAAACATTGGAACCACTTTATCAAACAGTGGAAAACACTGATGCACAGATTCACAGAACAGACTGGGTCAGGCAGGGGCAGGCAAACACGAAATACTGGACCGTTTACACGCACAATGGCTTTCAATAATCTGGCAGCAACACAATCCAGCTTCAGTGGGCGACAGTGGCTGCCCCAGGCAGCTGTGGCTCACTGAATGGGTGAATGAATGTAGTGTAAAGCGCTTTGGTCAAGTCTCCTAACTTGAAAAAAGACGCTATATAAGTACAGGCCATTTACCATTCACACATATCACATCACGTGTTCACCCCATCATCCACCACAAAAAGTTCCTGTACTGCAGTCCTTACTCTCTCTGTGTCTCTGACTTGCTTCACGGCACATTTGGGTTTTAGAAATTGACGCATCTTGCTCTGTCATCAGTTACGAACAGACTATCTGTATATCTGATGGATAATGGGAGGAGCTATGCATCATGCTGTGCTGAAACATTACAGCTAGGAATTACCACAATGTCTAGAAAAGCTTCTATTCCTTCTTACAACATGGAGGAAGCTTAGATGAAGGAGTCTATGTAAATAAGGGGACAGGGAGAGGCAGGTGTATATAAGGAGGATCACAGGTGCATCAGACTCCCTCTAATTAGTAGCGGCAGGTGTTATTGGTAGGGATACGAGGAGAGGGCGCTGAGCATCCAGAACAGAACAGGCATTCAGGAAGGATCAAAACAAATTCCCACAACACAGGAATGACAGGGCAGATGCATTACAGGATGCAGAAGTCTGTCACACTATTCTGTATCTGTCCTTTCAGTTTTAGGAGCATGGCAACACTCAAAGCTGTAGGGAATACCTTGCTTTGTGTATGCAGCTGTAGCATGCACATCCTGATTTCTGGTAGCCAGGCTCTCACAGTACGTTGAAGGTAGCTGACTTATTGATAAAGGCTTTTCCAGGTGTATACCTGTTTTCTCTGTATCATATATACACTTTTCTATATATTCAGTGTAGCTACAGTGAAATATTGCAGCAATGACCCAATAATAATGCAACACGATGGGAATACTTACTCACGTCGGCATGCAGGAAGCTTGAAAGCGATGATAGCTGATCTTATGTCAGATTCAGTCACATTAAAGCTCCATGAGCCTGGTTCTGCTGGAGGTTTATTTCAGTTAAAGCAGATTTTTCCTCTCCACTGTTGCTGTATGCATGTCCATTAAAAGTGGATGGCTATAAAGCCAATGGCTCAATGCAATCTGTTGAGTTTCCTTAAATAGAAAATAATTGAACCAATCTGCATGGATTAATTGATGGAGTCTTTAAAGGGCTTTGAGCTGAAATATGTTGTAAATTAGTGCTTAACGATTTTGAATTAAGTTAAAGACGTGTGACAGTTGCAGTTGTCTCTGGTGTTAGAGAAAGCAATGAGGTCATAATAATGATAAATAAGATAAAACAATAGCGGAATATGGGACTTAAATACAATGAATGCAAAATGCAGTTTATCTTTTGTGTTTTGGGATTTCGTCTGAAGCTGGTTAGCGTAAATTGTGTGAATCTTTCTGGTCTGTTCTGAGCTGAAGCACAAAAGAAGTATTTTTAAGAAACCTTCCTGATAAGGTCATGGTGGACCTGATGGCAACAGCTGCTCAAAAACCCACATTACTGCATTTGACATTTTCTCCTATTCTTGTCAACTTAAAGCTGAGAAACAATGTTAATAAGATGTCAAATTCCATATATGGATTCACATTTTCTTGCTTCATTGTTTTAATGATATATATATATATATATATATATATTTATATATATATATATATATATATATATATAGCATTGGTTTATAATTCTGGTTGTATACAAATTAGGGTTGTTATCATACCAACATTTGAGCAGGAAAACATTCATGGCTTGATACAATTCTCTAAAATGCTCTGCTTCTACACCTTGAAGCTTTCTCTTTCCAAGTTCTTTTTTATGAAAAGAGATCACTCTGGGCAAATTATTTTCAATAACACTTCATAACTATTAAATGACCAGGAGATACATGACAACAGATTCTGATAGAAATTATAAACTCAATTTCAGATCAGAGAAATTACTTACCAGTTACAGGTTAAGTTTGCTTACCACCGGGTTTCACTTCTCAGGAAGTGGCCTTGCCAATATGCAGTTAAAGAATCATTTTATACAACTCCACATCATTATATTCAATTCTACTGCTTATCTCCCCGAGTATTTCAATTCACCAACACAAGTCATCTCAAGGTACTTTCTGGTTCACCACGATCATCCGTAAAGTCAGATTGATTCAAAAGTTTTACCTATCTAAGGAAAACCAGCATTGATTGCATCGAACTCATTGACTCTTCAGCAATCCCTCACACTAAGCATAGCTTGTAGCTTACAGGAGGAGGAAAAAACTCCCTTTAACAGTGGAAAAGAAACCTCCATCGTGAACCAGGCCATCAGTGTGATGCCGCCATCTGCTGAGGATTCACTGGGGTTCAAGGAGACAGAAGCAGCATTACAGACAAAAAAGAAGCATAGATATAAAGGCAACCCACAACCAGCTCCACAGGCGTCTTGGTCCAGGAAACACACGCACAGTAGCAGACGAAGCTCCCGAGCCAGCTCCCATGTGTCAGAGGATGAAGAGAGCACATCCAGTTAGTCACAGTCAGAGAAACAGGAATACACTGAAAAACAGGCCGATCTCCAACATCTATAAACAAAGGTGTTGATGGCAGCAGCACAGCTGATATTTCTCTCCAGGATGGAGTCACAGCCTAAACAGTGGGGAACAGCACCGTGATGAAGCTACTATGAGAAAAAGCTTAGAGATTGCAGGACTTATGGAATCTGGTTCGCAACAGAATCAGAGTTGATACAAAAATAAATGGTATAGAAATTGACAATTTACTGCAAATTAAACAATATTTTAAGGTTGGTGGAAAAATAATTTTATTTTCATGTGCATAATCAGAAAAAATGTGCGCCAATACAAATGACCGCTAAATCAGCGACTGTCTATATCATTAATACCATATTGTTCACCTCCCACAGAACGCCACCTAACGGTCTCTCGAGCAAGACCGCTAACCCCATCGCTCCCACACACATGGCAGCCCACTGTTCCCTGTATAGGAGAGTTAAATGCAGATAATGAATTTATCTAATGTGAGGACAAACCTGATATACAAAACATTGATTTTAGACTGGACTGTTCCTTCTATTAACTATTTAATAAATAAATGCTATTTCTTCCTAACCCTAGTGCGTGAGACTTCTGTAAACTGGCTTTGTATAGACCAATGCTTCTAAATGACATTATTGACGGGTTAATTTGGTTCTCGCTGATGCTTTGTTCCAACATGGGCTACTGTCATTTTTTTTTGCTAGCTGCCTGTTGAAATTGCCGTTGTTTTGGTTTTCCCTGCTTCTCCAGCTCCATGTAGTGAGAGAGAATCATTAATATGGAACATTTGCAGAGAAGATGGCCTGAGAAGATGCAGCGGTCTGTTTATGTGGAACCTGTGACAGTAAACACTGATTCACATTCGGCCTCATCCTATGGGTGTTGTTCCCCCAGAACAGACTCAGACACACGCTTCAATTATTCAGACCTCTGCAAGGCAGCAAAAAGAGATTGACGCAATCTTTCTGTCTTTTTTTTTCTTCATTTTTGAGCACTCAATCTAGTGTTTACCTTCTATGTAAAGGCTTACTTATTCAGCCGGGCTCTCATTTAAAAGGAATGTGTCTCTTTTTGATAGGATCTCTGTTGTTCTCATTTCTCAACTCAGACCATATTATCATTGCACCTTATCAATGCTTGCATGCATGATGCAATAAATGGTTTTCTGCAAATATTGGTATATATATATATATAGATGATTTGCATGGAGCAAGTGAAGCGTTTTGCAGTTTGTTTGTTAAAGAGCCTTCCAGGAACATGAGCAAATTACAGTCAATAGAGAAACGACTCGTCTCTGTTAATGTTTTATGTTGGAGTTGAAGTCAGTGATGTGTTTATCTGCAGACATCATTCTCTCTTTAGGCTGTTCATACTGGGAACCACAGGCTGTATTCAAACCGAGCATGCTCAGTCGGTTTCATTTCCCTTCCAAATTATGGTCAGAGTTTTGTTACTTGATCCAGAGGTGAAAAGGTAGAATCGTTTATCTTTGCTATGTTCCTTTTTAGGGCAGCTCTCAGGGAAAATGTGTGTTCATTTCAGGGATGATTTATATTCATGCTTGTTGTTGTCACAGGCTCATTTTTAGTCCAAGTGCTGGATTATTTGCTGCTCCATTCATTGTGCAAATACTTTGGGTTGTTCTGTGCGACGTCTCTGTGAGATCTGTTCTCATGCTACTACACCCACAGCTCTTTTTACTTCCCAGAAAGTGTAGACACAAAACAATTACACAGTCAAAAGAAAGAGATAAAAATCAGTGCTTAGATATGTTTAACAGTTGTCTTGTTTGTGTTCCAGGAAAACATCCATCCTTTTCTGCTGCCTGCACTCTTCCTAACATGGCTACCAGTCAGAATGGTGCTGCAGAGACGTAGAATTTTCTGTTTGTGAGAACAAAAGTTGCATATTCAGTTCCTGAAAAGTCATGAAACTGTCAAATGTCCTTCATGCCTCATGCTTTTGAAATACATACAGAAGCAACGTAACATAGAGCCGCCATTCTAAGGGAAACTCTTGAACTTGTGCCATAAAAGCTCTCAGTCTGTGTTCACCTGTATGACTTATGGAACATTACATCAAAAACCTGGAATAGATTAGCTTTTTCCTGATAAAGGCTCTGACCTGTTAATACTGAGTATTTTCGGTTCTTATTTCTCTTTTAAAAGTGTATATAATTTACAAAATTCAATTCAGTTTATTTCTATAGCGCCATTTTACATCACATGTCATCTCAGTGCACTTTCCAGTTCAACAGATCATCCAGTCAGATTGATTCAAAGTTTTCACTCTCTAAGGAAAACCAGCTGGATTGCATCTACTCATTGACTCTTCAGCAATCCCTCGCCACTAAGCATGCTTGTAGCGACAGTGAGAGAGGGAAAACTCCCTTTGAACAGGAAGAAACCTCCAGCAGAACCAGGTTTCAGTGTGGCGGCGAATCTGCTGAGGCCCGACTGGGGTTCAAGGAGCAAGAAGCAGACATAGAAAAAGCATAGCAGGACAAAAGGCAACTGTAAAGCGGTCCTGTTCCAGGAAACACAAGCGACCAGGCAGGCGAGCTCTGACCCATCCATGTCGAAGAGGATGAAGAGAGCACATCCAGTTAGTCACGGTGAGAGAAACAGGACTACACTGGAAGAATTTGAACCTAGTAAACTGAAATAAGTTAGGCAAAAAGAGGACAATTGGCTAATGACTGAATGTCTCTGTAATGCTTTTTTTCCTGCTGCTTGCAATCTGAACGTATCATGAGGCTTTGCATTAAAAGAACTTGCTGAATATCAGCCAATCGACCAAATATCATCCAAAACGGAAAAAAAAAGAAAAAACTTTTTTTGGGGTTTTTTTTTACCCAATAGTGTTGCTGGATTGAAATGCTACAGATACCCGTTTGGACCAAACATCCTGTTGGTTGCCCAGCACTGATGCATAACCTTGACTGGATATAGAAGCAGCTGGTACATGTTTCAGTCAGAGGCTTCCAGCACCTGCCTGAGCTCCACACATCTCTGCCACGCCATGACAGATTCCTGGGCAGAGAATATAACGCTCAGTGAAATTACAGACCTGAGGGGCGGCTGATGAGAAATGTCACTCTAGACCAAAATGGAAGTCTAATATATTCCATCTCAAGTTTGCTGGACACTTATTAATGTCTCAGTGAGTGGCGCTAATTAAGCTAGCCAGTCTGCTGTTGCATGCGCAGTGGGGTGACAAATAACGGAGTGACTGGAGAACAAAAGAACTGCAGCGAGAATGTATATATTTAGCAGCGCAATGAAGCACTCAGCACACACTTCTCTGAGCAACAAAGGCCTCATTTTGGCAGAGCAACACATTCGATTATCCCCCATCTCTTAATATCCTGATTTTTTTTGTTTCTTCTTTGTGACGATCCCCATTTACTGGAATACCATCAGATAACAATCATGTTTGGATGCCAGTTGATGAAGCCGTGGAGTTCATTAAAGGGAAGACGAAGAGAGGAAACGGTCTATCTGTGTTGTTTCCTGATTTAAAAACATTAGCGTGCCAGTTATGAGGGAGAGGAGAGCCATTTTATGTGTGTGGATGAGGACTTGGCGGTAATAAAGAAACACATACTCTCAAGTCCGATCCCAACAGAGCTGAACATGAAGGTATGTTTGTGCTCATCTGCAAAGCATGTAGGGATCACAGTCCACGCCTGAGAATCCTAAAATGGAAACAAATGCATTCGTTTAGTGAACCGTCAATATGATAAAAAATACCTTAAAACACATGAGGGGATTTAAACAACATTGGATAAACTGTATAGTATGTAGTAATGCTGAATAGCTTTCCCTTTGCTTATCTGATCTTTCATTTGGGAATCTGGCACAGATTGATTATTTTTATCTATGCTGCTGCTACACTGAATCTTATCATGTATGTTGGTTTATGGAAAAACCTATGATGTTGGTCTAAACACGACCAAATTATACATTTCCTGGAACATCAAGTCAAGTTTTTAGGTCTGGTGATTTTGTTGCACCTCTTTGTTAGATGGTGTGTGTGTGTGTACCTGTAAGTGATCCAGCTTAAGCGTAAAGTGTAAGGACATTTTATTGGCCCTCACAAGCTATTTATGCTAATGTTTTAGTTTTAAGGCTAAGGAGTCGATTGGTTTAGGGTGAGGTATGCTTTGGTAATGTTAGGTTTAGGGCTTAGTTGTATAGCCTCATGAGACCATCCCTGATCTTGCGAGCTTTCAAGATTTCACTCGCAGATCAGTCTGGAGACTCTCCGTTGAGAAGAAAATTTGGAGTGGATTCGACAGAAAGCGAGCTTCAATCAGCGTTGGCCTTGAAGGGTTGAGGTGGTGGTACCTTAAAGCGAGCAGCGACAGTTCAGTCTAAAAGAACATACGGCGGGTTTCAGCGATGAAACTAGCGTTAAGCGTGGCTAATGGAGTAAGTTTTATGTGAATGACAGAGTATTTTCTTCACTGAAGAAGAGAGCAAAACACTGCTCTGGAGGCTTTCTCGGAGGAAAAGATGTTTTTGCTCTTCTCCCGACTGATTTTACGAAAGAAGTTTAATCTTATCAGTTGGTCCTCTTCAAGTCAAATTAAGCTTCTGTTAGTATCGCCAGCAGCTTCATTGATCTGATTGGTTTTATTTGGCCCGCCTAGGTCACCAAATATATAGCCGTAATCAGCTAACGCCAACTTGTATTTCTTCCCTTCCCAATCTGTACTTCAACGGAAGTTTTCCAGATGGATATGTGGAGAAAATCCATCTGGCGGAGTCAGGTTGTTAGTTTTAGGTTTTAGGTCATAGAAAGCGTTGAAAATGACTGAAAACCAATGGAAGTCAATGAGAGTCAACACCTTGTCCTCATTTTATATAGCAGATCTAGTGTGTGGGGAGGGTGGGGGTTAACACTCATGGTTGTTCCTCTGTGTTAGGTTAGGACAGAGTGGTTTTAGGGTGATGTCGACATCTTATATCAGATTTTATTCCCACGCATTTAAGGATAAATTGACCATCTGGGGATGAAAGTTGGAGTCAGGATAAATGAGAGGCACCCTCCTCTAGCACCATTTTTAAAATGCATGCAAAGTCCACAAGGATGCTGGTTCATTCAAACAATTAAAAAATATATGTTGTTTTCTTTGTTTTGAGTATAAAATTTTGTCCAAAAAAAAAACAAAAAACATTTCACTTAAGAAGTCTTGGAGAAGACTTAGACCTAAAGTATGTAGACACCTTTGGTTTATCCTCTCCCCTAAGGGATAACACGAATTCAGTAGGTGGGAACCCTGTTTTTATTACGTTGTGAACTGTTTTTAACCCCTTAGTGTCTCAATTTGAGGTTTTATTTGAAATACAGAGTGCATTATAAATTAAATTTATTATTTTTATTAGAAAACTACAGTTAGTGGGATTTAATTATAATAATCAAAGGACTAGCCTTAGATTTCAGGAACGACTTCCGGTCTGTACTTCTGTCATCGGTTGTAAGATTGGCGCCAGTTCCTGCGCCGGCAGTACGGTAGGCCTGACTATCGTGGCTTAAACAGGTCAGGTAGATGTCAGCTGAAAGCTGTATTTATGAAGACATGTGAATCTGAAGTATTTATAGACCAAAAAAATGCAAAGATTAGAGTAGAATTCCAAAGAGTAGAATTATGTATCTGCTTAAATCCATACTGACATACATCTAATGCCGCTATAGAAATTCTAACACCCTCCAGGATGTAACATACAGGGAGGCATGCAAACCAGAACTATGCCACGGTGCAGACGGCAATACTATGATGATCAGTTACAAATTGAAAGTCTTGGAAAAGTACTTAGAAAATGAGAAGTGACCAGTGGCAGCTGGCCAATAGAGGGCGCTAGAAAAGCTGCCCCACCCACTCAATGACCTTGATTAAGACCTTACCTAAAATATATGTATTTTCTTTTGCGCTAAATTGAAAAGTAACATTTTCAAATTTATTTAGAAATATATGTTTTTATTAGATGCAAGATACATATTGAATGTTTACGCAGACGAGTAAAGCCGTATGCATTCCAGTTCTTTTCGTCGAATTGGAAAGACGTAGCTTCCGCCTCTAGGGCGCCAAAAATCTTTACCCATTGACACTCGTTAAAAGTTTGTTTTTATAAAGTGTAAGTTTTATAGTTTCTGTGTTTGGAATGTTGGATGAAAGTAATCCTCAGCTTCCACAGCTGATTTCACCTTACTGGTGTTTAACCGTTGGTGGATGACGGTAAGGCCTCGGTAAACACCCAAACACTCCCTCTCCTGCTTCCTCTTTATCTTCCTCCCTGCTTCCCACTCGTCTCTCCCTCCGTATATTCCTTTACATAAACATGGATGCACATGTTGCACACAGCCCAGCAGCATGAACCTGTGAGTCCTCCCTTTTACACGGAACACATGCTCGGGAATGTCACGGCCCCATGCTGCAAACGACTTCGGCACTTTGCAACCGAATCATTGGAGTGTTTCATTTCCTGCCAGAGGAGTTAAAAGGACTTTCAAGGGTAATAAAAGCCGAACGGGGCTGCATGCCTTTAAACACCCAAAGGAACAGAGAATTCCTCCTACTGGATAGAAAAACAAAACATGGAGACGGACACCCACCTCCATTATCAAATGTCAATGCTTGAACTTTGATTGCTGTGTCTTGGGAGTATTTTCTTTTGGTGTCCAGGAAATGCTTATTGAGTAAACGTGAGCAGACTTGTAAAACAGAAATGTCTCTTGTTAACATCTTGCAAAAACTCTACATTTGACAGCATTTCAGAAAGTTCCCAGAACACACTGCAAAAATGACATCTCAAAATGAAGTAAAAAATTCTTAAATTAAGGGTATTTACATCTTAATTTGAACGAGTAAAAATAGTGATGAGCTTTGCCAAATGGAGCTGAGTATTTTTTACTCTTACAAATAGTATAATTAGATAAAGCACTTGAATCAAGTACAATGCAATTTTTTTTCCTTAGTTTTAACACTGGAAATTGCGCCCTTGTCTCCATTGGCAAAGTGTCTCATTTAAATCCTTAATTCAAGAAAAAATGCACTTATTTTAAGAAGAAATTACTTATTTAGATTTCATTTTTTGCAGTGCATAACGGCACATTGCGTATTTTTGAGTGGCCTAGTCAAAGTATGGTCTTAAATCTGATTGAGTTAGCATGATTTTAAATAAGGCATTAAGGCTTAAAAACCTGAGAAAGACAAATATTTAGAAAGATCTTTGATGTTTAATGTTTAGCTAGAAAGCTGTACCATCAGTTGGTAAGTTTAGAGGGCTAAACTCTTCCATGTTGGACAAGTTTGGATTTGCTTTTTGTTTTAACTCAAGTTTCCACCGGAAAAGTAAAAATCGGTTGAATTTACTTTAAAGGGAAAGTCAGCAAGCAATAACCAATAGGTCATAGGTTTTACCTGCAAAACTTCGTATACGATACTAACTTAACTAGTGCTGAATCGCAAAAATAAAAGCACAGCCATTTTGCCTAAATAAAACCCTCCCTTCCAGTGACGCTCACGTGCTCAGCCTACCTCCCAAGCTAAGCTAAATCAATGGGAACTACTAGACACATCTGCAATCAACAGTCACTACTAGCATTTCCAGAGGACTTACCCATTGAAATTCACCAGAGCTGTATAGTGAAACTGACAATGCCCACGTGCATGGCAGCTGGGTGCTGGAATACATCGGGTAAAAGGGAAAAAAAGGAGTTATTCCACCTTTCTGATTCCTGATCCTCCACGGACGGGTTCGATTAATTAAAAATACTTATCATTTATTAAACAGTATGTAATAATTTTATACTTAAAGTACTTTCAGAGATTTTTATTCCGAATATGACCAGACTTCTCTTCCTTAAAATGGTTTAATTTATCTTAAACATAAGTGTGAAAAAGGAGGGAAAAAGAGGAGAAATGTGACACAGGCTGCTTCAGTCACTTCATCAGATTTTAATCGATTTTTGAATTTTTAGATCAAATTTTAAAGAATCAGAGTAATTTTTTGCAGTTTTTGCTGCATCTTCTTGGCTATTCTTTTTCCTTTTTTGAGCATTGTGGCATAAATGGGATACAACTTTTTTCTTGCTTCCCTTTCTGTCAGATTCAGAAATCATTTTAATGTTTGAGGACAAATATTTTATAAAAAATGTATGACTTTTTTATTTATTTATCCTTTATTTAACCAGGTAATACCCATTGAGATCAAAAATCTCTTTCGCACGGGAGACCTGGCCAAGATAGGCATCAAAATGACATCACATCATTACATACGTACAATGATGTAAGAGTTTACCAACTCTTGGTAAACAAAAAAACAGAGTTTGTAGTTCAGTTAGACTTAAAAAAAGAGAAGAAATATTAGCCAGGAACAGAGCGTTTGCTGCGCCTTGAGTCCTAACTTGGTTGTATGCTTTGATCAGTGCGAACTAGAAATATTGAGAAAAAGTGGTTGTATATTATAGTACTCATCCACTATTTTAGAAATCATCCCAATACCATAACAAGTCGATTTTCACTATATTTATACTGTTTTTATCATTTTTTTTATCACTGTTTTTTCTTCCCCCATCTAAACAGGGTCCATGTGGGGTTCCTTAGGTGTTCACTGAGACATTTGGAATATGTATATTAAACAATCCAGTCAGTTTTAAAAATGGCAGAGTGAGAGCTGAAGTTCGAACCCCATCAAACGTTCTCTCTGAATTTATTCCACGCGTTTTAACTAAACAAAACCTGGGCTGTGTTTGCCTGAGCTTTCAAAGAATTTAATTTTCCTTCTGTCGGAGGGTTTATGAAATGGTTTATGGGGGCAGACTTGGCAGAGCATGATGTTGTCTAACTCTGTGGTGCTCTGCAGTTGCAGGGCGTGGAGGGATTTTTCGGGGGCCTGAGAGCATTACTCACTGGTGCTTTTGTGAGATGAAAAAGACTTTTGGAAGATTGACAGCTGGGCTTTTTTTCCGTCTTTCATTGTCTCATCAGCATACTGTCTCCTGCAGTGAGGAAAACTAATTATGTCTTCAACCCACTGCTTCACCCCCCACCCCCACCCCTTTTATACAGATCATCACACTTGGAAATCATAATGAGTTTGTGGCAGACCTCTTTGGCTTAGGAGAAAGGAAGGAGGTGGGGATAGGAGGGTAAATCCAGAAAAGTCCATTTGCCTTCAGTTAAACGGACCGCTGGCAATTATGGGCAACCTCCTGACCCGGGAAAGCTGTCACCCCGAATTCCTCCGTCCCCGACCAAAACACGCTTCTCTCCTGCACATCTGCACCTCTACCTTTTTAAACTGGAACGCCACCAAAAGCTTTTTGTTTTCCAAGCAGAGGGATTGTACGCAGCCATCTGGTTGGCTGCTTTTAATTATTTGATATAAAACAACAGTAGAAAGATTCTGGCAGCAGCGGCTCAGAGAAGGACACTGGTGCTGGCAGGGGAACAGATGGGCTCCACATCTGGGCTATAGAAGAACTTAGTGAGGGCATGAGGGATGCTGTGACAAGGTAACCGGTAGCCTCTCTTCCCTCTGCAAAGCTTTCTGTTCTCTATGTTTCTTTGGATAGCCGGGGGCGGGTCTTAGTGGGAAGTGTTTGGGTCTGATTAAAACACTAAAAGCCTTACTGGGAGGAAAGAATTGGCCATTTGACCTCATTACCTGCAACTTTGGAACAGGACGCTATTGTTATTAGAGGTTGTAGGGAAATCATGTTTTACATGGTGTCAAATCATTCTTGCTTAAACATGTATATAAATGTCTTAAAATCTTTCTTTTTTTTCATTATCTTATGCAGTACAGTTAGTTAAACGTCAGCCTGAACACCTAAATACAGCCAATCATATCTAAACAGTCATCTGTCGATCAAATTTTTTCAATAGCATCTTGATTCAAATGTCGCACCCTTTTCCATTAAGTTCCGCAGGCGTAGATCTATCAGAACTGGCAGCGTTGTGATAACCTGATTTCAAGTGCGATGGATTTGCTCAAGATATCCATCTGGAAACCTTCGTGAAGTAATTTTTTGGGAAGGCGAAAATACTAGTTAGCATGATTGGCCTATGTTGGTGATAGACGACGGCCAAATAAAACCAATCAGATCAATCTAAGCATATAATGGACGTATCTAACAGAGCGACGGCGAAGAGGAGCCAATTGATAGATTAAACTCTTGCGTAAACCAGTCGGGAGAAGAGCAAAACATCTTTTTCCTCTGAGAAAAGCCTCCAGAGCAGTGTTTTTGCTTTCTTCTTTCAGTGAAGAAATACTCTGTAATTCTAATAAAACTTGCTCGATAGCCACGCATAACGCTTAGTTTCATTAACTGAAACCGCCATGTTCTTTAGACTGAACTGTTTAAGCGGGCTTGGTTTAGATCACCTCAACCTGCCTCAAAGCCTGCTAACGCTGATTTGACGCTCGATTTGGCGAACGGCTCCAAATTTTCTTTCAACGGAGAGTCTCCAGACTGATTAGCGAGGTGAAACCTGGAAAGCTAGTGAGATCAGGATGGTCTCAAAAGGCTAGCACTTGCTGCAGGCAGGGGCTCAAACATGTACGCGCTGTAAGCCTTCTACACCATCCAAGCTTCTGCCGCCCTGGCGTCACTCGAGGAAGACAATATCTTTGTCCCGCTTTCCTACTCTGAATAAAAAATATCTGATGGAGGATTTCTGAGGGAAACCAGCTTGATGCATTGAGGTCATTGACTTTTACAGCATTGGCTCTTTCAGAAGAGCAGGTAGAGACAGCAGGCTTTTGCCTGGGTTGCGTCTTTGACTCTACAGCAATCCTACACACTGAGCATGTATGCAGCGACTATGGAGAGGAAAAACTCATTTTAAACTGAACGAAATGTACAGCAGAACCAGGCTCAGTGATGTCACTGCCTTCTGCTGAGGTCAAAAGGGGGTTTAAGGAGACAGAACCAGACATGCAAAAGAATTTAGAAGTACTGATACAGAAAAACTTTTGTATATGTATGTAAACTAACTCCATAGACTCTGTCTGGGAAAGAAACAGTTGAGCAGACAAGCCGGTTTTCATGTTAAAATGGATAAAAGAGAGCACAATCTAGTGACAATAATAGGTTGTATAACGTATAACGAGGAGAGAAACAGGACTAAATACAGAAAAACAAGCTCAACTTTGTCACCTATAGGTAAATTTGTGGATGGCAGCAGCTCAGCTTATTCCTCCCTCCAGAATGGTGCCACAGCCACCAGTACCAGATAAGATGAAGCTTCTATGTAGAGTGAAGCAGACCGATGAAAAGTGGTGTCTTTGTTCTCCAGCAGCCTAAGCCTATAGCAGCATAATTATAGAGGTAGCTAAGGATAACCCCAACCACTCAAATTATACGCTTTATCTGAAAAAAGCATACAGTTGGACCAACAGATTGAGAAGTAGTGGAATTCACATGTAAAGACAAGGCCACATTCACCCCTCTAGATTAAATCTTACATCAGAAAACCAGAAATATGAATTTTCAGGTCAGTTTTTTTTTGTTTAGTTGGCTCTCATGCGTGAGGGGAGCTCCAACCACAGCACTCTGGGTCACATGACTCAGTTATTGCTATCCAACCCTCAAGTTTCACCAATATGCACTTAGTGCCATATTGACCTGAAAAACATTAAATATATACCCGAAATTAAGTAAATACATGTTGCCTTAAATGCTTCAGATTTATGGGTAAAAGACAAGATGTGTAAATAGAAAAAAGAGTTTTCAGAAGAGTTTTATTGGTTTATTGTGATTACTGAAACTGATTTTTGGTATAAATATAAACTGATGCTGATTAGTGGTCTTTATAAGGAAGAGACCAGAATAAAAACATTCAAACTGTAGAAACTGGAACACCTTGTTCCCAAGCTTTATTGAACAGTTAGTCTATGGCTCTTAGACACTGTCTGCTCGCTACGCCCTTCGAAGCAAGTAATTACTAGCAAGTTAGTCCGATACACTTTAATTAGTTCAATGTGTTTGCACTAGTGGCAAATGCTGGAGTGGTAACGACTGCTTATTGAACTGATTAGTCAATCAACAGAAAATAAGCAGGCAATGACTTGCTCAGTTGATGAGTTGTCATTAAGTTGCTTTTTATGCAGATACATCAGATGTCGCCTTTTACTGATTTGCTTTTATTATTTATGCTGCTAATCCACTCTTGGGAACCCAAAGGAAACTATTTTATGGCGTCAAGGACCGAGACAGGCAGGAACTCTTCCTCTGCGAGAACCGTGCACTGAGACGTATTCTCCGAAGAAAGATTACATCTAAATGAAAGTTGGAGGAGCCGGAGTCCTCGGAGACCCGGCTAATTAAATTTGTGAATTCCTCCCGAATCATCTTCCCATCAGCCTGGTGACTCGTCTTCCAGTGCTGCCAAAAAAAGTGTGTCACAATGTGTTAAGGCCAGTTTACTCCAGCAGCAGATGAAGCAATGAGAATAAAAGCCCAGTTTTGGATAGATGCACAGATAATCAGTTATTAATGTCACAATGTTATTTGATTTTCATTTTTTTTTTCTCCTGCGCAAAAATAAATTCTATCAAGCCTGTGAGTCTGAGTGACTTCATGTATCGGCTGAATGAGCTCATAAATGTGACACTTTACAGATAACATCCTCTGCTTTCTGGCTGCTATTAAATCCCAGATGATCATAGAGGATGGATTTGGTTTGGAAGCGCTGTAGAGTCGAACCCCTCACCCACTCCTGATTGTATTTAAAGGAGAGTGGTGAAAGGACAAGAGCTCCCTCACACCCCCTCCACCAACAAGGGTTTGTTAGTTTATCACCTTAAGCTAACTGAAGGTAGCTGCTTTTAATTTGTGCGAACATGGCGTGCATTTCCATAAGAATAAATCACTGACTCTCCAATTAAGTGGTGACAAAGTGGATGGGGGATCCACTGAGTAAACATGCTGGGTGCCTGACACAAAGAGGCGAAAGCTGCTGTCTGTCATTGTCCCGGAGGTAATTGGGAAGCGGTGTGGGAGAAAAGCACATTTTCCTACCAGGCTTAAGCCTCGTGTCCCTCACGGCCTATCAGACAGAAATCACCAATTACTGTAATGGCAAATCCTACAGCCGATACACAAAGGCTGACAATGATGTGACACCTTGCCAGCCTTAATCAGGATGTTGGGCTTCGTCTCTCAATTTGCGAGCGCAGCGTCGCCCAGCTTTGGAACGGAACTTTTAAGCTGCTTTAGCCAAAAATGACACATGGTGTTATTACTTTATTTGGAGTTCCAAAAGATGAGAGGGACCTTGTCTGGACTCTAAACTGATACGAAAGATTTTTAGGGAGGGGGCTTTTAAACCATTACCTGAGGTGAAGGAGGATTCCCTTGTGTTTCTTGTATTCATCACTTATCTAAAGACAATAATCTAATGAATCCAGTCATTGACGATGCATGATTTGGTCCTGCAGGATGAGCATGTGAAGATAGTAGACTTTTGCTCGCATTTTGTTGTTCTACAGCAATCCTTAACACTGTGAATGCATGGAGCTGCAGTGGAGAGGAAAAATTCACTTTTAACAAAAAAACAATCTTTAGTAGAAACAGGATTAGTGTGAGCGGCTTGCTTTTGAGGCTAACAGGGGGTTCAAGGAGACAGAAGTAGACATTTTGAAGGCAAGGCAAATTTATTTATAGCACAATTCAGTACAAAGACAATGCAAAGTGCTTTACATGATTAAAATACAGGAAGATAAAAACAGAATCAAAGCAAGAACGAAATTTTTTTTAAATTAAAATAAAATAAAAAATGCAGAAACAAAAAAGAATATTATTATTATTATTAAAGTTTATTTGATAGGGACAGACACACATTTACATAGACAAACTGGATGAAACAGCAGTCCCATGTTTGCATCATGGTGCAATAGCAACAGCTAATTCGCAGCACTTGTCACTAGATGGGCTTTTAAAAATAACTCTAATAATTGAAGTGAAATCATTTGAAATAACACAACATAATATATATACAAACAGAGAAGTATAAAAAAAATTAGAAATGAGTACAGGTCTGTTTTTGACATAACCAGAGTTTTGTTTGATTTTTGAACATACTAAAACTGGTTGCAGACTTTAAGTGAACAGGAAGTGAGTTCCAAGCTGCAGATCCTTTCACAGACAATCACCTTTGAGCAAAAGTGGTTCTTCGAAAGGGGACCTTACAATTTCCATCCAAAGCTGCTCTGGTAGATCTGCTATTTCCCTGCAGTCTCTGTATGCAATCGCTTAATGGTATTGGTGCTAGTCCATTTAAACACTTAAAAATCATTTTTAAAACGTTATAATTTAGGAAATTTGTAAAATCCAAAATGCCAAATTTAGCCAAAATGTGACAATGATGGAATCTAATTGGCTTTTGATATAAAACCTTTAAGGCCCGATTATAAAGACTTGCTAGTGGCTTGAGAATAGTTTGATTAGTCTGAGACCAGGTAAAATGTGAGAGGATCAGTGAGTTCAGAAACATCTCTGCACAGTGAAGTGTCAAACAATGTCTAATAATATTAAAATAATAGAGTTAAAAACAGTTGGACTGAAAAGAAAAATAAGTTTTAGTTGAACTGCGTTTAACTAGAACAGTCGAAGGGAATCTCTAAACAAATGTGTTTTTTAGTCTTGATTTAAAGGAACCCAGGTTTTCCGCACTTTTACAGCTTTCTGGAAGTTTTGTTTTCTGGAAGTTGCTGTTCTCCATGTTTAGTTGAAGGAATACAGAGGCAATGATTCATAAATCATTTCTATATTAGAAAAGCTAACCGTAAACTAGCTCCATAGGCAGTTCTGTCCTAGAAAGAAAAAGTAAATCAGAGAAGTTCTGAGCCAGTTTTCATGTCAAAAGGATGAAAGAGAGCACATACAGTTCAAAAAATAAAAAATTAGCCCATAGTTTTATCTAGAAGAGAAGAGGACTAAGCTCTGAAAAAACAGTCCCAGCTTTATTATCTGATGGGAATTGCTGACGGGAGCAGCCCAGGTGACGTCTCCGTCAAGGATGATGTTGCAGCCAAATAGCACCAGATCAGCTGAAGCTACTATGACAAAAAAAAGAGCACATAAAGGGGTTAAACTAGCAAATATTACAGAAATGGAAAATAGAGACAGAGTGTAGCAGTTTGTTAAAAGTGGTCCCTTTGTCCTCCAGCACGCTAAGCCTATAGCAGCATAACTATAGAGATAGCTCAGGATAACATGAGCCACTCTAACTATAAGCTTTATCAAAAAGGAAAGTTTTTAAACCTAGTCCTAAAAGTCAGTTATATTATCCAACCTACTTCCTGTTAGCAGCAATAGACATGTAGCCGTTTATAGATAGGAAGTGGTTTGTTTGGATGTTTCACAAATAAAAGCTGGAAAAGTGGAATTAAAAAGAAGAATTGGAAAGGATGTTCTTATAAACATATTGACATGGGTTTGCATACGTTGATGATGATATTTAAAGTTCTGCTCTGGTTATTGTTTAATTTAACTTCTGTATGAAGTAATTGTTCGTTTTTCTATCATCATTTTGTAATAATGTCCTGATGCATGTGTGGAATCCAAGAAGGAAAATAATAATAAACAAGAAGTAATTCTTCAGTCTGAAGAATGTTTTAATCCAACTTTGAATGATTTGTGTGATAAAGTTGTGCTTACAGAACACGGCCTCACCTGGGGATAGTATGGCCATTTCCACACGCATTGATATGCTCTAGGTGGTGAAGCTCTGCTCCCCGCAGAAACTTTGAAGTTATTCACCAAACTTACCTTGACACTGCATCTCAGAGGGAAGGGAGAGCTTTAAACTTTCATGCATCTATATAGGAGCCTGTGACTCACCGGTCTGCTGTTTGTATTTAGCTTGTTAGCTGCAGGAGTTCACCCACCAGCCCAGCAAGGAGGAAAAAAGGAGTTTTCATTTCAAGCCCAGTGGGAACCTGAAACACAGCGTCAACGTTAACTTGATCGTTTTTAGACAGACCAACATCAGAGTTCTGTAGTTTTTCTTTTTTGATTTCATTTTATAAATGTGGGATAAGGTAAGACGGCATCACCTGCACAACGCTTAAATACCCAGAGTACGCCTCCTGTTTGTTTGTTATTTGCTCCTCGGTGCTGGTGGTCCTCCTGTTATAGGAAATCTACATCACAAAAAGCCCCCACCCTGCCTCCCACTGAATCCACAGACCCCAATGCTCCGAGCAACTATTGTGAAGCGTAGTGGGGAAGGATTAATGCAGCTCAGATTGATGCTGGATTGGCCTGGACAGCTGTTTTTTTAATTGTCCCTTTGTGATATATGGATGTGGTTTTAGATCAAGCTCTGATGTGTCTGAGGAATCGACTGCTGATTATTTTCATGTGAGTTTGCTGCAGGGAGATATTGAGAAATAGCTTTCTATATTTCTTCTCTGCGTCAAAGCTCTCCTGACAGGCTGTGTTTGCGCTGTACCTGCTTCTTTTCAACATCATAAGAGAGCAGAAATACAGCTCTCACCACAGCAAAATAAAAGCACAGATTGATCTTTTTCTTCCTTTTAGCCGACTGCTCTTAAACTGTAATCAGTCCCCCCCAACTTCAAGGAGCTGGAGTACTTTTTCCACAGGCTTCTTGTTACGCAGTAGGAAAAGCCATTTGTTTGCCCAGCCTGTAGTTTTATGCGACCGTTGCTGCTCCCGTCATCATGAGCAGCTCGCCATAAACCTCACCACAAAGCCACCAAACAGTCAAATTGAGAAAACATTGCATACGTTAGAGAGCTGTTAGAAAAACGAGCTGGTATCATGAGGCGCCACCCTGAGCGGACGCTGCTGCCGCTGCTGAGCCTCTCCGTGTTGGAGCTCAGCTTCCATGATGAGCTCTGACACCTTGTTAGAGGGCGTGATGTGTGTATGTCACCATCACTGAGGAAAGAACAAAAAAAAGGCAACCAATTTTAGTGACATCCCTAAAGAAAACCTATATCCTTGACTCATTTTCTACAACCAGTTTTCTTAGAAGAGCCTGGAAATGGAGCGTCTTTCAAACTGTCAGGGTTTGGTTGAGGTTTTGAGGAAACAAATGCAGAAGAGAGGAAGCAGAGGTGAGTTCTTGTAGTTTTAATGGAGTGATCACAGGTAACAGAGGCAGGAATCTAAAAATCCAACATAAAAAATGCAAAAGCAAACCAGAACCATGGAGACATCAGGGAAAACAAGCACGAGGAGCCAGGAAAAGACGAGGAACCAGCACTGAGGAACTGCACAGGGAGAGTATATATGGGAGACTGAACAAAGACAGGACTAATGAGCTGATTGGGAGCAGGTGTGAACAGAGGATTCTAGAAGGGAGCTAGGGTAAAGGAGACCAACACAAGAGGGCAGCAGAGGGCAAGAAATACCTAAGAACTTAAATATATCCAGAAAACGAAAATAAGGCTAGAAAACAAAGAAAAACTTAACAGAACCAAGACCGTGACAAAATGTATTTTAAAGAAAAAAAGATCAAGGACGCTGCAGGAGTTTTTGTGATGCAGCTATATTTCAAAATATATTTTCAGGTAAGGTTTAAAGGTAATAAACAGCCTCATATAAACTAAATTAACTAGAACCAATGTTAGTTATTGATGTGTTGATGATATTCATACAGAATTTAACACTGATGAATCTGCACATAATAGGATGCATTATTTACACTGTCAGGCAGAGGCAGGATTAAAGTCCAATGTTTATTTGGATGAGCACAGGGTTCTGCCCTGGAAGGCAGGGGAGACAGAGTACAGGTTAAACTCAGGGATAGATTAACAAACTGAAACTCACTGGTTTGCTGGTTCAGGCAGGCAGAGTAGCACAGGTAACGGACATGGCAAGGCGTGGCAAAACGTGGTAAACATGGCAAGGAACAAAGACTAGGGAACCCATGGCTAGGCTTGGAAACAATGGCTAACACATGGCTGTGGGTAACACAGGCTACGATCCGGCTCAGAGGGAAGCTGTCACACAGCTTATATGTGGGAGAGGTTAATGAGCAGAGCTGATGGGAAACAGCTGTGCGCTGAGAAGATCAAGCTCCCAGGAGAGGATGCCATATCAAAATATATTTTCAGGTAAGGTTTAAAGGTAATAAACAGCCTCATATAAACTAAATTAACTAGAACCAATGTTAGTTATTGATGTGTTGATGATATTCATACAGAATTTAACACTGATGAATCTGCACATAATAGGATGCATTATTTACACTTTAGGTGAAAATCACTCTTTTTTTAAGTGGAGTTTTTCCTCTCCACTTTCGCTACAAGCATGCTTAGGATAAGGGATTGCTGAAGAGATGGAATCAACTGGTTTTCTTTAGATAGAAAACTTTGAATCAATCTGACTGGATGATCTGGTGAACTGGAAAGTGCCTTGAGATGACATGTTGAAAATTGGCGCTATAGAAATAAACTAAATAGAATTGAATGTTAAACAAATCAATATCAGATGCTAATCTAAGCCAATCTAGTTGCTGAAATGGACCAGTTTGAAAATGTCTTTATAATCTATTAAGCTTTAAAAAAACATTTTTTTTTCTCCTTATGTTCAGTGGCAGTGACATCACTGCAATACGATACGTGTCACAATACTTGGGTCACAATATGACATTACGATATTGCAATATCAATATATAATGAGGTATTTTCCCCAGCTATGAAAATGAAATGCATAGATAAAAAAGCAAGTGCTGTCCTTCCATTCTGACTGCCTGAACTAGAGATTCTTTTTTTAATCGATACTAAGAAACAAAAGATCGCAGCCAAAAATCACGATATATCGCCAAATTTTCCCACACCCCTAATGTCCAACCTGTATCTACCTGTTGCCTCAGGTTGTTTGATCTCATGGGTTTTGAGTTTCTCTAAAGTGGACCTTAGTGACTGATGTTCTGTCTGTTTTCTGCATCTCTGAGTGCCTGCTGAGGACTGCAGTGAAGTCATCAGCTGTGACATTGGTCCACAGGTGGTGGGAGAAAGAGGGGAAAGCAGAGGGAGGAGTGGGAGCAAGACCCTGACTGTCTGCTGGAGGACTCCTCCCTGACCTCTAGTCTCTTCTGTCTGAATTACTTTACGGATCTTCGATATGATTGGCATAAAAGAATCTGCTGCTAAAAACCTTTACTGTCAAAAACCTAGAAATTCTAGCTCAAAAACTTGCTTGTTAGATGTGTCACATAAACGTCAGTCATTCATTGTATGACTGAAGACTTGACTTGAAAGAATACTCAGATTTGATTTGACTTGGACTTTAACAGCAATGACTCTGAACCCGTTTCATTGAAAAGATTAAATATTTTACCACCGATAGGTATTTTTTTTTAGATCAATCCTATCTGATTATTTTGATTTCAGTCTCACCAATCCTGATTTGTGCCTTTTAGAAAATAATCTAACCAAATATTAACAATGGATAACAAATACGGGGTACATCACCAACTGTTCACATGATCTCAAGAGATGTACGCTGAATGGGGATACACAATACATTAGTAGCCATTCATAATGTCCCCACTTTCCTTAATGGATCCTTGGTTGGTCCTTGGTTGGTCTCCTACAAGTCCTTTTAAACATCAATATTTGTACTAAAATATTCTTTCTGTCATGATTTGTGGACATTAAAGGAATAGTACACCCAAAACATAATTAGCCTTCATTTTCTAGGACTTCCTAAACTGGCCTTGCGCATGCGAGGCGTTCCGCGACCTCTGAGCAGCGGCGCAGACCAAACCAGATGAAAGTCGCATTCAGCTCGCATTAAAGAACTCATGCTCTTCCTCAACACTGAAGTCCTCAGACAGTTTTTCTTTTCGTTGTTTCTTTCTTTGCAGGTAAACAGCACATTTCTTCTTCACGCGCTTGCATTATCGGCGAGAGCAGACGCTGAATGCGCACTTTCATCTGGTTTGGTCTACCCAGCGGTTTCCGTAGACTCATGAGCTTGCGCGCTTTTAGGAAATCATATACACTACTGTTTATGCTCTAAAAGCATTCTAAATGACTTCGCGTTTCCAGTAAATTCTGGATGCTACCCAAACTCAGGACACTTGGAATACATTGGGCCGAGCAGTATGGAGGGAATATTGACACGTTTTTGTGGACTTTATGGACCTTTCTGCCTCACAGGGTCTACATAGACCTCCATTATTTGAATGTCAGCGAAGACAGCAAGAAGCCTCCCAGATCTCCAGATGCATTTGAGATATCAAAAAAAGTACTCCAGAGTGTTGTTCAGCATGGGGGTGAGTAGAAAATGAAGGCTAATCATGTTTTGGGTGTAATATTCCCTTAAGATCTAAAGAGAAGCGCCATCTCCTGGTCAGACCCTGTAATTCAGGAAAGGGTGGAGTCAGAGTAAAAAAATATAGCAAGGCCAGGGGAAGGCCAGTGGCTGGAAGTTGGAGGGGATTTTTCAG
Source organism: Cyprinodon brontotheroides (assembly GCA_018398635.1). Taxonomy (NCBI): domain Eukaryota; kingdom Metazoa; phylum Chordata; class Actinopteri; order Cyprinodontiformes; family Cyprinodontidae; genus Cyprinodon; species Cyprinodon brontotheroides. The sequence continues at coordinate 30,089,733 of JAGKQL010000007.1, forward strand.
AGAAGTGGGCTGCCATCCAGCTGGTGTTTGACAGGGAAGAGGCCATTTTAAATGGCTGCTACTGTATACTGGCATTAGTATTGGTATCAGTCATTGTTGGTCTCTTTCAAACATGGTATTGATCCGATAAGTAAAACTGAGAAACAATGTCAATTGGGGCTAAAACAAGTCATTGGATTAATAAGGCTTTACTGATTATCGTAATAATCGTCGCCTCATTCAGTAATGAATTAAACTGGAGTATACACTTATGCCCCAAGTTGGTCCTTAAGGGCCGCTGTCCTGCAGGTTTTAGAGCTTTCCCTGTTTTAGCACAGCTGATTCTGATGATTGCACTTCAGCAACAGCCTAATAATCAGCTAGTAATGAAAATCAGCCGTTTTCAAGATGACTTGGATAATAGAGCGTTGTGACAAACACCAGATACAGCACTGGGACTTGATCAACAGCCGATACCGCGCACCGTGACGATCAAAAACCAGTAGGTAGCAGTAGTGTTCTTTGACAAAAAAAAAAGAAAATGACTCTTAATTAAAAACACTGATCATTTATTGAACAGGAAGGAATAATTTCATATTTAAAGCACTTTTATAAGTTTGAATTCTGAATATAAGCGGACTTTTCCTTTAAAAAAAAAAATTATAAAGAATAAAATGCATGTGAAGTGAAGTCAGAATTGAGGCTCATCTAGTTTTAAAAGCATATTTTCTATAATTAGTGATATCAGCAGTAGATTTTATCCTCCTTTCAATGTGTGGCTTCAATCTGAACTATAAAATAAGCAGTAAACTGGAATTTCTCACCTTAAAACAGGCCAGCACAACTGTTCGCTGTGTGCTTTGCAATTAATCAAGCAGTGAAAGCTAACGTCGGGCTTGTTAAGGCCGCGGGCAGTTGTCCAGAACAGGGACAGTAGGCTGGTCTCTGTGGAGCGGGAGGAGGAGCCGGGGGCCCCGATCTGCAAACCTGAGAGCCGCCTTTGTCTCCGCCAGCAGCTGATCGCTCAGCGCGGTTTCGGTCGAAAACAGTCGGTAAAGGAAGGGAGAGGCCAGTCGGTTCTGTCCTGACTCTGGGAATAGAAGCGGCTCCTGTTCAATCCAGCAGCTTTTTAGCTCGGCTAACAGCTTTTACATGACAGTGCATAATAAATCATAGTAATGAATTTAATCTAAACACGTTGTTACGCTCAGTGAGTTGTGACAAACCAACTCTGGAATTGTGTTGTTTTTTTTTTTTAACAGCATTCCCATAGTCACTGGTCGTGGCTCTCTTTGCTTAGTAATCATTAATCATAATTAGGCGGCCGCTTCCACGTCTAAGGAGGGGGGGTGCTCGGCTCTGGAGGTCAGACGCCCTGTTTCTCTGTGAGCTATCGCCTCGGTAAACTCTGCCTCCAGGACAAACACGCCTTCCAGTGGAGTGCGAAGCGACACACCCGGCCGTAAGTGTTTGAGCCGCCGTCTGCTTCCCCCCATAACATCCTGTCATTGCTTTCTGTTTTTCTCTCGTCTGCGTCGAAAGAAGACATCAACTGAGTTGACGGCAGACAGCTGAGTGACGGGAGAGCTCACTGCTGATGACAGACACTGAAAGTCAATCCCTAAAACTACCATCAGGGACTAAGCAGGCTTTTGTGTAATCATTAGATGTTTTTTTTCTTCCTTTTTCTGGCTGAAGGCCTGTCTGTAATGAGAGGTTCTGCTGCCGGTGGCCCTGAGGTTACTCATCATGAGCGTAGCTGCCAGCATCAGGCCATTCCCCTGATTATAGGCTAGCTGCAGAACGGGCTCAGCCGTCACCTGCTGCACCGCTGCCTGGAGATTCACTCCTTTCACTCAGGAAACACTGTTTGTCTTATTCTATTATTATGAACTGCATCTTATCCTACAGGTTACACAAAGTTTTTGGCATTTACTTAATCATATTTAGTCACTTTAACACCATTATTTTATGTTCTACCCTGCTAACATGAAACAACTGTATTAAAGTAACTAAATATGATTAAGTAAATGTCAAAAACGGTTGAATTATTTTTCAAAAACTAAAAAAATAATGAAGTTCAGTATTTCTTTTTTTATTTTAGCAGGTCAGTGAGAAAACTTTTCAATGCAATTAGATGATTTATGTTTAAAATAAGAAGCAAAATGACCAATTATATCAATTTCTTTTTTTTTTAGGTCAAAATCACTCATTTCCTTTGCAGATCATTTCATAACCTGCTCAAACTGAGGACAAATCATGGATTATTAGAGATTTATACATATTTTTGGTCAGTTTTGCTGCGTTCTGCTCAGAGCTTCTAAGGTTAAAGCATCCAGGGGTAACAAAGTACTAGGGAGCCCCCTGTTGGACCCCCATTTTGTGAACCCATTATTTTTATTTATTTATTTTTAGCCATTTCTCACATGTTTTGATATAAAGGATCATCCAAACAGTTAACCTAACAGGTGCTTGTGATTTAATTTGGATTGAACTCAGTTTATGTTCAGATAGACGGTTTATTTTAGACTCAAACTCATTAATATCCTCCTGTTGTTTGATCAAATCTTAAAATAATTATATGCTGCTGCTAAGGAACTTATCATGCAGTAAATCTTCTGTCCTCAACATTTTTCCTGCATCACTTTTTTTACTTTAAGTAGTTTTAAAAATGGTACTTTTACACTTTTCCTTGAGTAAAAAGCCTTCAGCTATGCAGTGTGGAATTTTTTTTTTACAAAGGAACTAGAAGTTGACAGAGTTTTTCTCCTTAAGTTGAAAGTGAACCTAGAACTTGAAGCAGCCTCAATTATCTGTAAATAAAATAAAAGTTGATCCTCTAACTTCTACAAAATAGTTTTTAAACAGCAGGTTTTTATTCTTTTACTTTAAACATGGATACTTTTGACGCCTCTATTTACACCTGAAAATGTCAAAGATAATCAACACATGACCTGAGGTTGTTTTATTGATTTATTTTTACCCATTTCTCACATGTTTTGATAGAAAAGGTCATCCAAACAATTACCCAAAAAGCTGCTTTTGATTTAATTTGGATTAAACTATTTTAGTCCAACTTAAAATTATGAATATGCTCTCATTGGTTTATCAAACCTTAAAATAATTATAAATTGAGGCTCATTATAAGCGTTATAAAGTGAGAGTTTTTTGACCATTATATTAATCAATAAAAGCTTTAAAAGCTTTGCAGTGGATTTTTATGAAAGTCCTAAACAAAGACGCGTTAAAAGTGAAGCAAAAATAAATTCTAATAGTTTTCAAACTGTTATTGAAACAGAAAGAAAAAAAATTTAATCAGAATAAAAGCAGAACTTTTTATTTCTTTAAAGTTTGTTTAATTCTGTCGGTTTGTTTGTTATTGGTTATTAAGTGACAAAGAAATGAGGTGTAGATAAAATGACCGTAAACAGGATTAATTTTCTGACCAAATGTTTTTATTGTGATCAAGAAAACTAAAGTGAAACAAAGCAAAGATGTTGGAGGAAATGTGGGAGTTGATTCATTTTCATAGAACTCCTGACATTTAATCTGAGCGTTCAGCATCGTCTGCTGCTGATTAGAAGCCCAAGCTTGTTTGGCTGTAAATAAATAAAGTGACTCATTCCAACATTGAGTTATTGTGAACATATTTCCCTCCCTGCTCTCCCTGGTATCAGACATTAAAAGGCACCGGGGCTTATTTTAGCTTGAAAAGCAGCAGTTTAACTATTTTCTATAAGATTTTTATGCTGTTATAGGTTTATAAATGTACTTTATGTTATATAAACTGATTCTGCTAAAAAGTGGAAAATACTTGCTTCATAAGTTCTAGCTGAGGCTGTTTGCAGATTTGAAGCTGAGCTTTGCAGCGTAACTGCGCACCGGTCGGCTGACGGAGGTTTTCCCAGCTGCTGATGCCGTCTCGCTCTTCCCAAGCTGACGGCGATCTCCCAGAATGAGGCAGCGTATTGTGCTCGTTCTGCTCCATCCCTTTCACTGTGAGGACGATTGTTTTCTGTCCTCGTGCTCAATAAAGTCTCCCAAACAGCAGCAGGAATCGTCAGAACTCGGAACACGCTGGCTGTGACCTCGTTGACGGAAACGTAGAGTCCTCGCCAGCTTCTAGGAGAGCGCTCTGCCGTTCTCCCACAGCTGTCCGCCGCAGCATTAGAGGGGTCATTTCCAGGGCTTCTCTGACTCATGTTGGACCACGCTCCGATTTAACCGTATGGTGTCTCAAAGATCTGCAGGCATGGCCTAGATGTGCTGGCAGTTCGCCGTGTGTTGGACCAGACTGCTCCGTGCAAAATTACAGAGGCGGCTGGGGGGGGCCCTGGATGTGATTCTCTGGGATGGAGCCTTTCCAGGACTGTGATTAAAGAGCATATGAGCTCTGATTAATATGATCATCCTCCTGATGACACACACATTTCTATATGAACTTTATGATACCAGCCCTCAGCTGTTCATTTCAAGGCAAAATATGCATAAAAAATGTCCTGAGTTTTTATATGGGAGCAGCTGCCTCTACGGGGAAACGCAGATAAGTGCGACTGTAGGGGCTGTAACCTCAGAATAATAACGGTGCCTCAGGATTCCGACCCGGTGAGCGCCATCAGTCTGCAGCACCGTGCGTTTTGTGAAATTATCTCACTTGTCAATCCCCTGTGGAGCTCAGATGTCCAATCAGGGTCTCAGATTGAAGAGCGGGGCCCCCTCAGGCTGCGCTTTGACATTTAAGGGAGGCACAGAGGTGGAAGGCCGTTTGGCTGCTTAGCAGCTCCTGTAAATATCCGCCACAGTCGTAATCTGCTCCGTGTCATTTTGCTCTGCGCTCTTTGTTTTATGAAGATAAACGATAAAAGCCGGCGCGTATGCAAACGCGCGTCTCTGCTCACGGATTGGAAAAGGTGGAAACTCAGCCAGGCGGCGGATAAGCAAACCAAGCATGCACCCTCTAACAGGTCCCGGTGCTTTCACTGCTCGTCTGGCCTTAGCTTGTTTGTTTCCCAGCATATCCTCTCTGACTCAGTGTGCTGAGCTGGGGTTAGATAGCATCGTTAGAACACGGCTCCCCCCAGTAAAGCATGGATTTGGCGTATCTGGATGACTTCATCAGGCTGCCTGGCTGAAGCATTGAGCAGATCTGAGGAAATCTAGCAGTTAAGAATGAAGCTATCAGGCTGTACATCATGCAGACGGCACTTTGGGGGGATTTGCTCTGATTAAGTGGATTCAGATTGAAAAAAAATGGGAGTTCATGAACAAAACTCAGGAATTTATCCAGCTGAGATTTCTCCTCTGGTCATTTCTTTGGATCCGACTGTTAACTGGAGTCCTGCTCTGCCTTCTGACCACCGCAATCATTTCATGCTGTAATGCTTATTCTGATTGCAGAAACAAACCAAGGAAATCATCACAAACATCTCATCTCTGCAGATGTTTTTATTTACACTCAGAGGTGTAAAGTAACAAACTTTACTTACTTTTTGGTTATCTGATCTTTTTACTGCTACTCCTTAGTTTAAAAAAAAGACTCATTAGGTTGTTTCATTTAAGCTCATTTTCATTTTGGCCTGTTGGTATTAATCAGAATCAGAAATACTTTGATAATCCCAGAGGGAAATTACTTTTGTTACACGCTCCAGTTACAGTTTTATATAATATATACACACATCCAACTATACAATATAATAAAGATAAAAAAAATAAGAATAAAAAGTGATAAAATATATACACATATAGCTCTTCTGTATATATATCTGTACGTATATCTATGGAGGAGAAGAGAGACAGCTGTGATGACAGAGGCTTGAGTGGAGCATCGACAGGTATGCTATCCGCTTGGCAGGGGGGGATTTACCATTAGGCAATACTAGGCGGTTGCCTAGGGCCCCAAGTTCCTGGGGGCCCCATAAAACTCTCTTTACGACGTGTATGGTATAAATAACTATTCCTTATTTGTGCTCATTAATTATGTTTTTCATAAAATAGTTTCTCTAAAATGCACCATCAAGAATGCTTATAATATTAAGAAGTGTGTCTCAGCCTTTTGTTAAAATCCCACCATATTGGATCAGTCCATTTGCTGCATGTTCAGAAAGGTCCGCAGACAGCAGCAAACCATTTGAGAACAAAACGACGCAAAAGAGCAGTGTTGCCAACTTAAGGCTGATTTATATACGCTATATTTAGCCACTTTTCAGACCCCTCTAGCACTTTGATTTCTAAAAAGCTCTAGCCAAATCTAGAGACTTTTCTGCTACTGGAGACTTTGGAAACACAACATCTAAAGCAGCGAACTCTGCTCTCCAGAGCAGGTAGATTGGTAACCCGCCTCCTGCTCTACTCTATCTTGTCTGCTGTCATGATTCGTGCAGCTATTATTTCATCAAATGAAAATGGAGAACAGATAAGCGAGATCATGGCTTGTCTACAGTGAAAGGACTGGGTTATTTACTTTGGCCTTTTTTTGGAAACACAGGAAGGAGCAATCAGCTAAGTGAGCTTAGTGCTTGGAAAAAATCTTTCATTCCTTTTAGGACAACATGAAAAGTCAGCTGATTACAAAACATAGAGGAAAACAGAAGAAAAGGGACAAGAAGAGAGGGACACAACCTAGAACAGAGAATGGATGTCCTATTCTATTAACATTTCTCTATCTTTTTGAATGGGTCTGTTCTATGTGTTGTCTTCTCAATTCAGAGGGACCCCTTGCCTGTCTTTGCCTAGGGCCCCACATTTCCTAAATCATACCCTGAGGTAATCTACAGTGAAGTCAAGGAAAATGTTCTCTTTTCACTGCTGCCGTATGTATGTTGATCAGACGTTCTGTTGTCAGCATCTGTGGTTCCAGCGTGAAGCGTAGCAATCATTTCAGAAGGTTACAGGTGAACAATTATATGTAAATCACGGCCCGTAATTTTTAATAAGCTGAAAATGGCTCGACATGACAGAAGCTAAATATGGCTATTGCAGACACAATTCTAGCTGACTTGAGGAAATCAGGGAGTGTGCTAAGAGCTGCTGATGATAGGCTGCCAGCCATGCTCCCTAATTTGGACACTGACACAGGAAGGCTGAGTGCTTCTTCAGTAAGCGGTGTCCCTGCTGGGTTTCACAATTACGTAACACAGCTGACCGGTGATTTCTGCATCTGTTCCTCTGCTGAATGGCATTTTGATATTTACAAGGCAGCGAGCGGACTGGAATACCACCGAGGGTTAAAATGAACTCCCTGTCAGGCGGTATTGGAGGGGCAATCATGCACAGTGTGCCGTTTGTGGACGGCAGTGTAGTATGAATGCAATTTCCCCCCACTGACCTTCCACTGAGTTTCTGATTTCTGCCTTCACAGTATTGTACCAGGGTATACTTAAGCTGTTAGGTGTGTGTGATGCACTCAGTGACTCAAACAGGAAGCAAAAAGGTAGGAAGAAAGAAACGCAGAACTTATTTCAGTACAAATAACCTCTAGTAGGAATGATATTCAGGGGAGAATAGATGGAGTTAAGGCTGCTTCTGAGACCAGACTCTTCACGGCAGAGAAAAGGCAGAAGCTTTAAAATTAGACCCAGATTTTAGGACAACAAAAAGTACTTTGAATAGAAAAAAAAGATAAAAAAAAAAACTACTTCTTATTCAAATTCTTATTTTAGATTTAGATGTATTTATTTGACAGGCAAAGTGCACATTAATAAGCAGAATTAGCCAAAAGGTTATTTTTCCTGGACAGATCCTAAAATTGTCTACCTGAAAACACAACAGTAAGAATTTTACAGAGAAAAATACAAATATAAAAAGAAATAACTCTTCAAAACTCGTTTAAATATACAGAATTATGTAGATTTAAGGTTTGAACTTATTGAATGCAACCAAGGAACAAACAAACATTCTCTGCAATAAACTCATCACAATTACATAAACATTTTTTTTTAAATATAATACAATCTTTGTTTTTTTTGTTTTTTAGAGTTTTGTTGTTTTTGTTATTAAAAAAGTCGGACATTGTATATCATAGCACCTAATCAGAAATATAACTTTTAAGCCCTTTTTCGAATTATATAATGTAGTTAAAAGCTCAAGGCAAGGCAAGGCAAGGCAAATTTATTTGTATAGCACAATTCAGTACAAAGACAATGCAAAGTGCTTTACATGATTAAAATACAGGAAGATAAAACATTGAATCAAAGCAAGTAGGAAAAAATAAAAAACAAATAAAATAAAATAAAAAATGCAGAAACAAAAAAAGAATATTAAAAACAGTTGGATTAAAGAAAACATGTTTTTGTTGAATTGTTTAACTGGAACAGTCGAAGGCAATCCTAAACAAATGTGTTTTTAGTCTTGATTTAAAGGAACTCAGGCTTTCTGCACTTTTACAGTTTTCTGGAAGTTTGTTCCAGATAAGTGGAGCATAGGAACTAAATGCTGCTTCTCCATGTTTAGTTCTGGTTCTAGGTCTGCAGAGCAGGCTGGAGCCAGAAGACCTGAGTGGTCTGGAGGGTTGATACACTGATAGCAAGTCTGTGATGTATTTAGGTGCTAAGCCATTCAGAGATTTATAGACTAACAGAAGTATTTTAAAGTCTATTCTCTGAGATACAGGGAGCCAGTGTAAGGACTTTAGAACTGGGGTGATGTGCTCTACTTTCTTAGTCTTAGTGAGGACACGGGCAGCAGCGTTCTGGATCAGCTGCAGCTGTCTGATCCACTTTTTAGGCAGACCTGTGAAAACACCGTTGCAGTAATCAATTCGACTAAAAATAAACGCATGGATTAGTTTTCTCAAAACAGCTGATTTTTCATGATTTAATCAAAATCAGAGTGATTTCCCATTCAGCATTTCTAGAACTGTATTCATCTTTTGTTTGTCATGTCCTTATCCTTCCTATTCTCTGCCGTCAGTTTTGCTCTTTTTCACTAATTTGCTTCCTGAATGATTTTTTTTTTAAAGTAAATCCCTTTATTGTCTCACAATAAATTCGAACATTCGTTCTTTGCATTTAACCCATCCCCTTGGGGAGCAGTGGGCTTCCATTGTGCGGCGCCCAGGGAGCAGTGTGGGGTTAAGGGTCTTGGTCAGGGCGCTGTCACACCGTGCTGATTTATCCAGCATCTGCCTGACGTCCCAGACTCTCCTAAAACGCTGCCATACGCTGAACTTTCTATGGATTTTTTCAATTTTGGGCGTAAACATAGAGTATTCATAACGAGTCCAGAACTTATGTCCAACGACAGCCTAACTTATGCATAACGCACGGCAGCCTAATGCACAAGCATCATTTCCTGGGCATAATGAAGCACAAGTTAATTCTGCTCCCCTCAGATGTGTCTGTAGGCGCCCGGTCTGTAGAGAAAGATTGTTTTGCTTTAACCTAGCTGCTGTTTATCGCCCGCCATAAAAAAAGAACAAAAAAGAAGGTTTTTGGCGTCAGCAGATTGAGCGTCATGTCTGCTAGGAAGTTTGTTGCTCATGGCCCTTGGCGTGAACACAGGGAGGATCCATCACACTCACCTTCTCTCTCACCCCATGATGGGGATGAAGTCTGGAGGAGAACTGAAGATTTCCTCCTGACAACCCCATTTTATACCAAAACGCTGCCAATACGCCATTATACAGTAGCTGGAAGTTAGAAATACGTTCAGCACTCGTCCGCGCCAGATACCTTTGGATATGCTTGGAGAGAAGTTCTGGGATAAGTTACGCAGAAGTACGACAAGTTACTTCCACAGGACGTGTTTAGGATAAGCTAATTTCACCACTGGATGAGGAACTGACACTGAAATCAACGACGACGCACTCATCAGATAACTGACCTGGAACTGATGCACAACGGATGGCAGACGCTTGAATACCTATTGGAAATTTTGAGCATAATCAAAATTTGTCATATGTCGACGTGTTTCAGCGTACTCATTACTACAAAACGTACCCCTGACTCATCCATCATATCCCAGCGTTTTTCCCAGATTTTTCGTACGTCAGACAAACGCTGTCTAAATGATCAAGGTGTGACAGGGGCTTTAGGGACCCAGAATGTCACTCTGTGGAAGTGGGGCTTGAACTCAGAACCTATAGTTTCCAAGAGCAATGCCCTAACCACTAGGCCGCACTCCCCTACATTATTTTTTATTGTTTTATTTATTTTTTGTCTATCTATACATCTCTGGCCTAATCAAATCACGGTGCTGCTAGGTGGACATGTTTTATTGGCTAATGCTTGGTTAGTCCTCAATATGTGGATTTATGGGTGGGGGTTATGATATGTCTGTGTTGAGTTGTCAGGGATGAAGGCATCAGAAATGTATTAATAATCATCCCATCACCTCTGGAGCTGTCAGCACTATAGAACATGAAAGGCTGTCTAGTCCTCCTTCAAATCAGCCCTGGCTAATTGCTTTCAAACTGAGTCGCCTTTGACCCCCCCTGCATGCTCACAAAAGGTGTCCCCGCCTCGACCGGCATTGTTATGCAGGGAGTGGTCTGTCCTCTGCCGGACGCTTTAAAACTATTTTCAAACGCTGTCGGTTCAAGGGTAGTTTGTACTCTTCTGCCTGAAGTGTTCACGGTGAAAAGGATTCACCAGGGTTGGAAAAACTTCCAGCATAACGTAATGTCAGGCATTGGTGGGTAAACAGGCGGCACTTTCACTGATGTCTCGTCACTCACATCTCAAAGAAGGACTTAGTGGACTTAATTTTATGTTTTACTTTGAAAATAAGGGCCATTCTGGGAGGTTTCCAGGACGAAATAACAGAAAGAGATAAATAAAGAATGACCTCTTTTCAGGAAGGTGCAGGTCGGCCTTGCAGATGCTGGATGCTTCTACAAAGTTACAAAAATTATAACTACATTTATTTTCCCATAGTCCCTTAAGGATAAGGATGGCATGATAAAAGCTGTTTGCTAAATCTAGATATTTGTTAAGAACAGGACATTAACCAGTTTTGTCCAATAAATATTTGTAAAAGAAGGGTTAGATGTTTGGGTAAAAAAAGTAAATAAGAAGAATATTTTATTACTAGCTCTGGTAAAGATTGTTCTATGGTAAGAAGGCAAATTTATTTACTTTACACATTTCAGTAGCAGGACGATTCAAAGTGCTCTATGTGAAAATACGGTCCAGTGACATAAAGTGAACTAATCAAAGAACAGGAAGAATTAAATTGATTAAAAAATAATTATGTACATAATAAGACAAATATAAAAAGTGAATAATAGAATGATAAAGTCCATTCTTTAAGATACGGAGAACGACTTTAGAACTGTAAAAATGACTTTCCCAGTTTTAGTGAGGATGCTGGCAGCAGCATTCTGGATCGGTTTCAGCTGTCTGATCTACTTTTTATGCCGACCTGTGAAGACACTGCTCATTTTTACATATCCCGCTGAGACATTAGTGCTTTAATCCTAAAGATTCGAAGGCCGACCTTGTTCTTGCCTTTATGGTCCTCCGAAGGTTCAGGTCTGAGTCCATCATTACACCCAGATTGAGAGCCAGATCGGTGGTTTCCATCTGGATAAACCAAAGCTGTGTGCTAACATGTGAATACTCTTAATTTGGTCCAAAAATCAAATAAAGGAAATGTTGGAACCTGCTTGTGTTGATTTTTTCTATGCATTTAATTAGCGTTCATAATGACCTAGTGACATTGTAATGTACAGCTCTGTGTTATCTGCATAATGGCAATAACTGTTTATTAGAAGCTTAGTTAAGCATGAGGGGCCCTAAGATCAAACCTTGGGGAATGCCACATTCTGTGGAACCAAAAAGCTTAGGTTTTAGGTCATTTTTAAACCAGTCCAGTTCTTTAACAGAAAGTTTCGCAGGTTCTCTAATAAATGGAGTAATCAACATTGTCAATTAGGACACTAAGGTCCAATAAAACCATCACCGGGACTCTTTCACAGTCAGCATATATGGTGGTAGTGAGGTTGTGGTTATTGTGGTTCTGGGAGAAGGCTGTTTGAAAAGGTTATTTATATTCTGTATTTTAATTTTATTATTTTTGATCAGAAAAATTAGAGCTATGACTTTTAATAACTTTTAGTAAGTAAATTTAGTCGATGTTTAATGAATTATGTCTAAAACTCCAGATGTGGGGATCATTCAGGTTCCTGTGATCTGTGTAAATTGACTCCAGTGTGGCTTTAGAGTCCTGGGAAGTGGAATTTTGCCAGCTGGCCGCCCACTCGCCGCCACCAGGCAGTTTAAATGCTCTTATTGATTATAATGTGTCTGTGTTTCAGTGGAGTGGGTGCAGTGTAAATTGGGGGTAAGGAGAAGTGATAGAACAGGGAGGATGTCAGGGGAAGCTTTTTTAGCGAATAGAAGGAGAGCAGCAGCATCATGATTGTCCTCTGATTGAAGGAAAGGTAGTTCCAGCCTGGCTGGCTCCCAAAGCCAGATAAATGCAGATGAAGTCCACCTGTGCGCACTCACCCCCAGATTCCACATCCTCCGTCAGCGCTCCGCTCACGTACGTCATGCGGAGTATTTGACTGTCATGTTAATCAGTGAGAGCTGGTCCACATCCATTGCTTCTCCTCCACACGTCACCGTTCTCATACATCTTCTCCGTCCATCACCGCCAAAATACAGAGCCGAGCTATTTATGCTCCACTCTGGTCCGGCCAGGTCAAGATCCGCAATTTCAATCGCACCAAACAGGAAAAAGAACGGCGAGAAGATCCGGTTTATACCAAATTAGAATATGGTATAGACAGATCGATAATTATAAATTAGAGTATAATTCTTATAAATTCCCCAAAACTAAGGCTGTTTTATTAAATTATTGGAGTTAAACTATACTATACTCAAAATGCAGCAGATTTCTCATATCCATCAAAATATGTATTTTATACCGAGAGGCTTAAAAGTTTAATCAAACCCAGTCAAAAGAAACTTCTTATCGCAGGAATGGATGAAGAGATGCTGAGTTGGGAGGTAGAGAACATATATAGTTCATACAAGCCAATTTTTTTATGATCCTATTTATCCCTCATCTTAATTTCAGTTTATTTCTATAGCATCAATTCACAACACGTCATCTCTAAGGCAATCTCCAGTCAGATTGATTCAAAGTTTTCTACCTAAGGAAAACCAGTTGATTGCATCGATTCCTTGAATCACACTAAGCATGCTTGTAGCGACAGTGAGAAGGAAAAACTCCCTTTGAACAGGAGAGAAACACTCCAGCAGAACCAGGCTCAGTGTGAGCGGCCATCTGCTGAGGCCCACTGGGATAACAAAAATCCAAACAAAAAAAAAAATACTTGGGTAGAAACTGAGCATATGCTGGATGCTGTCATATCAAATTAAGCGTTAATTTCAGCAAGTTTTGCGGATAAAGACGGGAGAAACAGCGAAGGGTGTAGCACAGGAGGTCTGGAGCGGAGCGGAGAGGTTTCAGAGGATTTGGGATTTCTAATCCACAACAATACCAAACAGAGGAGACACTAAAACTCTTCATGCACAAAGGGAACTGGAATAATTAGCTCCTATGTGGAGTAGGTAATTAGAAAATACTTGTATGTGTTAAAATATAAAGAAGATCCTCCATTAAAAGACAAATATCTGTTTTATGCTTGAGGTGCAGTAGAAAGAAGAAGATAGAAGCAGAATAAACTTTGTCTTATTTCACTATATGTCATGTTGCTGATTGTAAATCAGCTAATCAGAGATATTTATGTTCCTTCATTTGTCTGAAATGAAACAGACCGATATGGAATGGGGGGCATCTAGTCTGGGGTTTAGGAGCCACAAAGGCTGAGGAGATAAGAGGATTCCTGACAGCAGTTCACTAGAAGAGGAGGAGAGATACCATGTTTGACTTTTGGGAAAAATAATGTCTGTTTTCACACAAAGAACTCTGAGTAAACAGAAGGAAAACTGTTATTTACAGAAATTCAACAGGAAGGGGAAACATCAATGTTAGCAGCATTATAATAACCTTTTATTCACCCAAAAACCCCCAAACTGCAGCTACAGCAGCTTCAGACAGTTTTATTAGACAGCTCTGTCCAAACGCAACAAAAGAATGACCTCCTTTGATACTTCAAGCTAAGGCAAACATAAATACAGAAAGCAAACACCTTTTAATTCAAGCTTCTTAATGAGGTAGAAAGTTTGATGCCAAAAAGGCAGAAAAAGAGGTTTTTAATTGGGCAAGAAAAAATGCTGAAAGTTAAATGTCACTAAATCATTTACCATATGGTTTCATTATTCCCACCAGTAGTCAGAGCTTCTGTTATGCAATCATCTCTTTATATTATGCTGAGCAAAGCACCTCTACTCGCTGTAGCAGGAGAAACATCTGCTGAATAAAGTTCATCTTATACCTAAAGTTTTAGTCTTATTCTGGAAACTTGTTGCGCTGACTTATCTCACATGTTAATTAAGCCCTGAGGGTCTTAGGAGCAAACTGTGCCTGAAATTAAATATGTGAATTAAAGCAAGAACAGCTCCCAAACTATAAATTGGAAATATAATTGTTTGTATTTGTGTGACAGAAAGGAATTGAGGAATAATTTTCAGCTGGAAGCACTATTTTAAATGTCACCATGTCTGATTTATAAGTAAAACAAAGAAAAAATGAAAAATAATTAGCCTTGCCAAAGTTTTTTCCAACATAAACTCTGCAAAACACAATGAAGGCCCATTTGAAAATCTGGATGAACCTTCAGACTTTATAGATCCACATCTTGACCATAAGTCAAGCTAATTTGGACTGAATGAGTTGAAGCATGTTTGTTCCACAAAGGTTTTAATGGGCAGTGTGCTAGGTGGAAAAGTGGAAGTGCAAAAATGCATTTTTCCACTCTTAAAAGGGAATGTAATCAGGAAAATATGCTGATTTCCATTATTGGAGGCAAAGGCAAAGCCTTTGCTCCTAAGATTTAGCCCTGAAATTTACCAATAATATCACCAAACTGAATAGAAATGAAAAATAACAGAGGAAGCTTATTTAATTACCTTATTTAACGACCTCCGACCCCTCCATGGAAAGGTCTGAGCCTCTAGTTTCCAATGATGGCGGCCATTAGGGGGTGTGTCCCACAGAGTCACACATGTCAGGTTGAATTTTAAATCTCATTTTATTTGTTTACACAGCTATAAAGCAAAAAGCATTTGTGAAAAAATTATTTTGAAACCTTTTTTAGAAATTTTAAAGTCCCATTTGAAAGGCGCGTGGATGAAGCACCATGTGACTGTGTTTTGGCCATTTCTATAAGTAGGTAAACATGAGCAGGTGTCAGTTTGGCCCTGTCCCAACCTGCTGGGCTTATGGAGTAATATAGCTAGTTAGCATGACATATTAATTTTGAAAATGATTTCTGCTCCAAACTATTGTTTGCTCCCATACAATCAAACTCTGCATGCTAGTTATGTTTTAATCTTTCCTTACAGCTGAATCTGATGAAGTGCTTCTTTATATGTGAAGTTAAGCTCCAGTATAACGCTACGTTCACACCGCAAGCAGCAGAAGCAGCTGGTTTACATGCAAAATCATTGGTTGGCGCATCAAGGCACAGAAAATGGTCCTGCTGCGCCTTTTTTAGCAACGCGCTTCAGAAACAGCACCTGCTGCAGTTGGAAAAATGTAACTTTAGCTGCTTGACGCGCCACATCAACCAATCAGAGAAGCTGATCTAAGAGCTGGCAGGGAGTCAGACTACAGCACTGCTGCTGATGCAGAGCCGCTATGATCACTCCTCTGAAACAGTTTATTAACGACTAAATTAACTTAAAATCGTCGAAACCTGCCGGTAAAATATGTTCGCGATGTATTATCCTGGTGCCTGCAGTTTGGGTTACGGACATAGAAAACACCTTCCAGGTGCAGCGAACAGTAGCAGGCAAAACCGCAAAGCAGGTAATCGGGCCAGAAGCTGCCGTTGAACGGGATTCCCAGTGACAGAGCAAATGTATTCAAACTACTTTTTACCCACTGATCACGGCATATATTAGCCGCTGTGGAGACCATTCCTGATCTTGCAAGCTTTCAAGCATTTCACTCTGCAGATCAGTCTGGCTACTTTCCGTTAAAGAAAATTTCTGAGCTGCTCACCAATCCGAAATCGTCCAATCAGTGTTGGCTTTGGTTGGCCGGCTGGAGGTGTGACGCAAACGAGAAAGCGCGCGACAGTTCAAAGTCTGTGTTAACATGGTATTCCGTTTTATAAAAACCGAAGTGTTAGCGTGGCTATCGAGCAAGCGTTTTATCGTGAATTACAGAGTATTTCTTCACTGAAAGCAGAGCAAAACACTGCTTCTGAGGCTTTTCAGAGGAAAAGATGTTTTTGCTCTTCTCCGACTGGCTCTTTTCACAAGAGCAGCTCAACTTCGTGGTTATTGCTGTTTTCGCTGTCACCTGTTAGTACGCCATATGCTTTCGCTGATTCGATTGGTTTATTTTGGCCTCGTCGATCACCAACATAGGCCATACTGAAGCTAACCAGTATTTTCGCCCCTTCCCAAAATTACTTCAACGGAGGTTTCCAGGATGGATATGCGGAGCAAATCCATCTGGCGGACTCAGGTTAAGCATATATAGCATCATCGCCGCGCAGCCAGATCAGCAAAGATGCTTCAGATGTGCGCAAGCAGAACTCAAACTTGTACAAGCATCAAAAATGAAGTATCACGCGCGTTTCTGCTGCTCCTGCCGCGTGAGGTCTCGAACCTCAAGCATAAGGTAAAAACGAAGTTTTATTGTTCTTCAAAAAGCATTGATCCCAATATACAACACCAATGCTTCCCTTTAGAAACCCTTCGAGGGAGTCGTTCTTAAATGTTCCTTTCCATTCAGCCGCCGACATTTAACAGCAGTGGCTTTCTGCTCTGTTGTGGGAGTCACCAAACAAAGCAGAGCTAATCCCCATCATGTCATTTTTTGTTAGTGTCAGCCCAGCCAGGGAGCAAACTGTCACTAGTGCTTTGTTCCCTGGCATCTGTAGATGACGTTTTAAAAGCATTCGCTCTCATAACTAGGCTTACTCTAACAGTAAATATATAGCCGTGCAGCAGTGAAAGGGGATAGACTGCTCTGTAAATGCAACAATAGCTGTGACTGTGTGAAATATTTGATAGGATGGAGAGCGGAGCCAGCTGGGAAATCTGGATCTTGAATATGTTAACCCCCCAGTCCTGGAAAAAAAAAGGAAATCTTTATGAGAGTAACATGATGAAAAGTCTCTTATTCATGTGTCTAACCCATTATCCTCCACTTAGAGTTGTGCTCCACTTTTTCTAAGGTAGACGTGGGTAGCGTTTATTTCTGGGCCTTTTTATTTCCAATGAAAAAAAATTAATTTGGATGATTTTCTCTCGAGGATACGGCCTGTTCAAATAAAGAAAAAATAAAAATGTGTGAAAAAAGTCACTAAACGCCAACTATCCGCTCCGCTTAAAAATAGATGGAGCCTCAGGCATTTAGGATCTACAAGCATATCTTTAAAAAACAGACGCAAATGAATAGATGAGTTTGCACGGCTGATGAGGCGAGAACAGAGGCAGACAGAGACGGCCATGTAATGAACTATGTCCGTTCTGCCTTTTGCCTCACTGTTAAAATCAGCCGGGAATATTAAAAAATGCGCCGCCTAATATATTCACAAGGTATTCAAATTCAAAGCACGGTGACGATGGGCTTCTGGATCAGTTAGCTTTACAGCAGAAGGTTGTTTCGGGGTCACTAACACGTTTTCTAATATTGCAAAATGAATGCACACATGCCTTCTTCCCAAACAGTCTCTTTAAGATCAGCATAACAATTATACAATTTTCCACTGCGCCGGGCCCCACAGGTAGGCTGAAAAGTGTTAGAGTGGCTGACTGGCTGCTCTCTGTGATATCAAGTCAGTCATTAAATGCTGTTACATAGTTCTGCATGACTGCTTGGTGACGAAGGCAGAAAAGCAGAGGAGTGGAGCCTCGGCTGTGGTCTTTATTTTAAAGCTAGAGGGGAAAAAAAGGAGAATGACTGCAGATTTAGTATAAAACTGTTCCTGCTGACATTGATCTGATGACCTGTGCAGAAACAGAGGGCCTCTGCTCTGTGATAGCAGCTAAGGTCTGAGAAGGAAGTGGAGTCAGTCATTGGGACGTCTGCTGTCATCTCGCTGCCCATTAAAGATGTAGATAACATATTTTATCTTTTAGCCATTATTAATTAGTGTTAATAGAACCATCTGATAAAGACATAAACAACCATGCAAACCTGCGACTTTATTAGACGTGAGCCTTATGAGAACCTTCATTAATTCAGTGGGGAGGAATAAAAACTGATGACAGCCTTCATATAATTAGTTCTTAAAGTGGTAGAAATCATATTTAAAGCTATTTTCAGTCATCTGTCAATCAAATTATTTCGGTCATAAACATCTTTGATTCATATGTCGAAAGCCAAAATACACAACGGTTGAGATCAGAATCCTTTCCTTTCTCATTGAGTTCCGGTCCCAGTGTTCACGGGGATGGACGCCTGTGTCTTCAGCAGGCGCGAGCTAACAGAACTGGCAAGCAAGTATGCAGGCAAGGGCTCAAACATGTACGCTGGAAGCCTTCTACACCAAAACCAAGCTTCTGCCGCCTCTGGCGCAACCTCTTCCACAAATCTTCCCCCTCTCCTCCTCTAAATAAAATGGATGACGGAGGAGACTCCATCCACCCACCTCCGACACTCAAATCCTCCCTCCTCTTGCACGCTTCCTCTGTCCATAGCTGCTCCTTGACAGTGTGGTTTCTAAGGCTACCCGTCCACACGCCAAGTCAAAACGAATCACGCAAACGCTGATATTTTCCAAAACGCTTGCCGTAAAGACGGAGATGAGTAAAATAAATGTGAGCGCCCACAACTAATGCATGAAAACGCTGCAAAATGTATGGTCCACAGGCCTGTAAGTGGCGCCTGTGGTGCCAAAGCAAAAATAGGCGCTATCGAAATGTTGGGCATGTAGCCCGCACTAATACTTTATACATGGTTGCCCTGCGGGTCCATATTTCGGGGTTAAGTCAAATTCAGGTGCTGAACTATGTCGCCGATATTGCTCTGTTCTTCCTGGAGATATTCCAGAAGAAGAAGATTCTGTTGTGAAGCCCAACAGCAGGGTGAGTAGTATTAGCAGCAACGGGCGCCATTGTTGTTGTGATACTGTATGTCGCGCATGCGTGTTTAGAGGCTTTGACGCCATGACGCATGCGCGGTAAAAAAAAATGCGGTTAGAGCAGTAAAGATGGAAACGCCAAAACGGCGTTTCAAAATCTTCCCACTCTAAAGGCTGAATAAAAAAAAGATCGCTTACAGACCCCCTAAAACGTTCCCACTTCGCGGTGGATGAGAGGCTGGTTTGGTGAAAAAATTTGTGCGCTAAGGCCAGGGGTTTGACTTCGCAGGACGGGCCTGTCAGAGTCAATTTAGTGTTACTTGGTCCCAATGGAATTTCCCCATTGGGAACCCACTAGCACTAAGTTGCTAACCGGTTAGCAAGATGCTTCTGAGACACCGTAACACTCACTACCAAATTTGGAAAGCTTAACCTTCCGCCACAAATCAACCTCCCCCTGATAAATCCACCAATCACATTCACTTTATTCACTGCAGTAAAGTCGCGGCACCAGCTTCCCCTCGAGTCATAATTCCTGAATTGCAGCGGTTGAACAAAGCCGCCTCTACTACCCTAATTTAACAGTTTATGCTTTACGAAGCTACAATACCCTCCTAAAGATGGTGAGTTCAGCAGACTATGTCAGCAGACATAAAGGCTGATGTACCAAGGTTTGCACAGGTCATTGAATTAAAATTTTTAATGACCAATGAAAACTAGATTAAGCCCCCATTGGCGCCTGGCTCCATTTAATGTAACGTATCGTGTGCATTTAAAAACATTTATTAACGCATTTTATCAGATACATCAGATTTAACTCGGTCTCCATGCGTGTGTGCGGAACCGCTTGTGGTGATCGTAAAGCTGTGTAAATCGGAAAAGAAGCTCGAGGCAGGCAAAAAGCTAGAGAATGGGAAAATGTACAAAATGATGCAGGCGTTTCAAATTATTTTAGCAGGCGAAACCCTGTCTACGCCGTCGCCACTGCCGCCAGCATTTATTTACTCCATTCATCAGCTTGCGCAGCCTAATCAGCTTCGGTGTCGCTTGCATGAAACAGTAGTGCTCATATTGCATCCTAAGAGCCGTTTCATATCTTATGCCTTCGCTTTGGTATCAGGAATTTTTTTTTACTTGATTCTGGGATCTTTTTTTCCCACTCTCTGCTGAGCCAATTACCTCCTTTTTACGAATAACTTCAAAGCATGCGCCATATTATACCTCTGCTCACATGCTATTTTTATTATAAATACTCAATAAAATGTTAAAGTTTAAAGTGAAATGGGCTAAAAACAAAGTGGAAAACATGAATTAGAATATAAAGTCATTAGGGTGTCATAATTTAATAGGAAGTTCTTTGTAAGCCACCATAAAAGTGGTCTTTTTTAAGCTCTAAGCTCCTTTTTAGGCTTTTATTTTTACATATTTACCAAGAAACTCTACATAATCACCTCCAGTTGGAGTCGAGGGTTTTGTGGGTTTGACAATAACCAACTTTTTTTTTTGCCTCAGTATATTTAATATATTCAGATTAGTTCACTGTTGCATATATGTGTAGAAAATGGTGGAAAAGTGTACACTTCAAAAGATGAAGTCATTTCTTTTTAAAATAAGTGCAATTTTTCTTGAATTAAGGATTTAAGTGAGAAACTTTGCCAATGGAACAAGACAATTTACACTTAAAATAAGAAAAACAATTGCATTGTCTTATTTCAAGTGCATTATATCTAGATACCTTATTTTAAGAGTAAAATACTAATTTCATTGGCAAGTCATCTTATTTACCTGCTCAAATTAAGGGTAAATACACTTAATTTAAGACATTTTACTCATTTTGAGATCTTTTTGCAGAATATCTATGTAAAGGATTCATGTCCTTATAAAGACACAGCGGAGTAAGGCTGGTAAACAGTTAGGGGGACAGTGGTGGGTGGTGGCAGCCAAATGAGATGAAGTCAAGCTGAACTAAAGGCTTGTTGTGTCTGGGGAGGGAAAACTTAATCGTCACTGTGACCAGCTAACTGCGTGGAGAAAGGACACATTGTTCTTGTGTTTTGAGTGGATTATGAGGGGACATGTCACAACAGCAGTTTTTTTTTTTTCCAAGGTCTTGGGTGTTCGCTGTCGCTGCCATTACTGTCAGGAATGCCGATGAGGCCTAATGAGGTTTTAATCCAGCCGGAGTCATTAGTAGCAGGTCATCTTAGAACAATCTGAGGTCAGGCTGTATTAAGGCTCCAGAGGGCCACTCCCACTGGATCACTGAACATGACACTGCCTCTCAGCACATTTGCTTGTTGAGGAAGAGGAGGCTCTCTTGTCCGCTCTAATGATACACTCATCTATAGACTGAAAGATTTCAGGACTTAGATGAAGATTACATGATGCTAGCATGGCACAATATCTGAGTCTTCAAGCTTAACACTAGAACTACTGAGACTGTCATTCTGACAGTTCTGAGATTTTAAAGGGAAAGAACTTTATTTACAATAATCTTATGTTGCTCATATTAACTGAGTTTTCCTGTTTCTATATTTCCTTCATTAATATTAAAAAAACATATTATAGTAACTACCTTTAAAAAAGGAAAATGTGGCCAGAACAAAGACTGGAGCAGCTTTTAACTCTGTGAGGCATAGAGGGAAGCGGGACGTCCCCAATAAGCATCCTTTTTGTCCCAAAATTACTTAATTTCCTTAAACAATCTGTGTTTTTAAATCTTCAAAAAAAGACATATTAAACAAAAGCAAGAAAAAACTAAAAATTATTTGAAGGGAGTTTTCCTCTCCACTGCCTCTATACATCTCTATAGTTATGCTGCTATAGGCTTAGAATGCTGGAGGACATAGGGTTTCTACCTGTTAAAAGGGAGTTTTTCCTCTCCACTGTCGCTACAA
Source organism: Cyprinodon brontotheroides (assembly GCA_018398635.1). Taxonomy (NCBI): domain Eukaryota; kingdom Metazoa; phylum Chordata; class Actinopteri; order Cyprinodontiformes; family Cyprinodontidae; genus Cyprinodon; species Cyprinodon brontotheroides. The sequence goes on from JAGKQL010000007.1 coordinate 30,111,720, forward strand.
GCATGCTTAGTGTGAGGGATTGCTGAAGAGTCAATGAGTCGATGCAATCAACTGGTTTTCAATAAACTTTGAATCAATCTGACTGGATGGTCTGGTTGAACTGTAAAGTGCCTTGAGATGACATGTGTTGTGAATTGGCTGGCTATAGAAATAAACTGAATTGAAACTAAAGATCATCTCGATATAGATTTTTTTAACCCTAATAATTATGACACACAACTATCCCCAATTTTTGCTGCTAAAACGACTAAATTGTAGCAAAGATAGAAGCTGGCTGATGCACTGATGTATGTTCTACCCCGATTTAAAACTTAGTCTCAGTTTTCAGACAGTTATATTCATCTGAATGCAGATTTATTTGAAAAGCTGCATTATTTGTCAGGTTGTATTACTTTACATTTAAAAAACAGAGACTTCTAAGGTTTCCTTGGAATTTTTCTAAAATATGCTCATTCAAATTAGAGTAACATAACATTTCAGCTCAATGTATTGTCAGATACCTGTTCCTGGTCTATTTACCTCCTTTGACAGTTAGTTGACTGTTAAAAACCTCAGCAAATAAATAAATGATTAAACATCTAATACCTAATGCCTTATGCCTCAATGACACATTATTTTATATTAAATGTAATTTCTTAGCAAATTGGAATTAAAACTCATAATAAGTAGAGTTTTGTTGCTCCTCAGGTTAATGTTTAATAATCTAAAAGGTGCCCCCCCCTCTGGATACTTAATGAAAGTGTGGTAAATTGATGATAATTATTAGCAGGCTAACGATGCTAATGATGCACTGTAAAGGCAGGGGAGGATATATGTGATTTATGAACGGCTCAGTGGTAGAATAGGTGACTTTTGCAGCTTAAAGAAGAGAATCTCTCGAGGCTGAACTGCCTTTTTGTTCACTAAGACAATCTGTGCCGACTACAGGAAAAACATTGCACTATTTCCCACAAAAAGAGTTTTATCTTATTGGAAAACATGAGAATAACCCAAATGTTTTAGAGAGGAAGATGCATCAAAACGTAGTGTAGAAGCCATGTTAGATGGTCTCATAGGGCAGATCATAGAGGAATCAACATTAGGAAATGTGCTGCAGGCTGAAACTGTAGAAGCTTCTGAGGTAGATGGAGAAGATTTGGATGCTGTGGCAGAATGTAGGTTTTAGCTCCGTCTGCTTTTAAGTTTATTTATGTTCTTCAAACAAAAACAAAATCTAGATAAGTCATTTTTTTCTTAAAATAGCTGCATTTGTTCTTGGATTGAGGAGGTAAGAGAAACATTTTGCCAATGGAAGATAATTTACATTTAAAATAAGAAAACACAATTGCATTGTCTTATTTCAAGTGCATTTTATCTAATTATCTTATTTTAAAAGAGTAAAATACTCATTCCATTTGGCAGACTATCTCATTTACCTACTCAAATTAAGGGTAAAATACACTTAATTTAAGAAATTTTTACTTATTTCTAGGTCGTTTTTCCAGTGTACAACAACACTGCAAAAAATTATATCTAAATAAGTTATTTTGTCTTGCAACAAGTGCATTTGTTCTTGAATTGAGGAGGTAAAAGAGACACTTTGCCAATGGAACGAGACAATTTACATTTAAAAAAAGAAAAAAACATTTGCCCTGTCTTATTTCAAGTGAATATTATCTAATTATATTATTTTAGTACAGGTGTGTGTCGCAGTACGAGTAAAAATACTAATTCTATTGGCAAATTATGTTATTAACCTACTCAAATTAATGGTAAATACACTTAATTTTAGACATTTTTTGCTAATCGAAATGTCAGAGTAAAGGAAGACGCTGCAAAGAGCCGTTGTAGTAAGATAGGGTCACAAAGTTCCAGGAATGACCTATTATTTTTACTTTTAAAATAAGATAACTAGATAATATGCACTTAAAATAAGACAATGCAATTTTGTTTTCTTATCATAAAAGTGAATTGTTGTTTTTTTTGGCAAAATGTCTCTTTACCTCCTCAATCCAAGAACAAATGCACTTATTTTAAGTAAAAATGACTTCTCTAGATTTGGATTTTTTCCACTGTGATTTGTCATTCGTGATTTAAATGTCTCACTTTCCCGCCGGCTGGACTAAGGTTTGCTCTGTAATTGAAATGTGGACCACAGGGGTGTAAACATTTTGGAGGTATCGCCCCTGAATATTCATGACCTCTCTGCGCTGAGTGCTGATAAAAGCCGATGTGTGTGTTTGTGAGTGTGCTGAGGGGGTTTGCTCTCCACTTATTGATGTTCCTCTCTAAACAGCCCGGCCGCAGGTCAGCGAGGTCATCAAGGAGAAGGTGCAGCAGCGCAGCGTCCAGCTCTCCTGGCAGGAGCCGCAGCAACCCAACGGCGTCATCACCGAGTATCAAATCAAGTACTATGAAAAAGTGAGTGTGCAGCACATTGGAATGTGCTTTTCTCTTTCTGAACAGCCGTTTAGTTTGGTTCTGTCCTCCTTATCTCGGCTCCACATCAACTTTTCTCATCACTTTGGATTTAGTCTCCATGCAAGTGTCGTCTTTGTCTTATAATTGCTGTAATGACTGAGATATGATTTTAATCAGGCTGTTGTCCTCCTCAAGTACCTCCATGCATGCATTAGCACATCCACCCACACACGCTGCGTCCTCGGCTGCAGCAGGGCCAGAATTAGCAGTCTGTCACTGCTATCCCGCTTTACCTTCCACATAGATTATAGCTCTGCCTGCCTGTGTTTCAAGTCTGAACACATCAGCTTTTTACAACCAGGTTTAATGGAGCGAATTTCACCCAGCAAATCAAAGGCAGGGAAGCAGAGCTGTGATGCCAGTCCTGCCGGCCACAGGCTCTCACACTCTCTGACGAATCAGTCTCCGGTGTCACGTACTGTGGTCGAGCTCTGCCCAACTGTAAAAGTAGAAAATTGGAAACAACGACAACACCCCTAACAGACCGTGGCATTCCATTTGGGCTTTTTTTTCTGGGCAGAGACGCTCAGAACTCAACAACAAAGTACGCCATACGTGCAGCTTGGACAGAGGAATTTGATCCAACTTATTTACGTCTGTAAGGAGGACCGGATGTTGTGGAGGAAGAGTTCAGTCAGAAATTAACGTGCTGAGGGATTCATAAGGCCTGCTACATGGAAAGACACAGAAAGGACATTGTGTTATTGTGCTGGCGTATAAATATTTGTGGTTTGGGTGGATTGTTTGTCGATGGCGTACAGTTTATCTGTTTGGAATGAATCCCATTATCGCCACGCTGAGCTGAATGGACCTAAAAATAACTTGATGTGTCTTACATTAATTTGAGCATAAAAGCACTGAAAAATCAAAAATTGATAAGTCATTTTTTCCTAAAATAAGTGAATTTGTTCTTAAAGAGACATTTTGCCAATAGAACAAGATATTTAAAATAAGAAAACCCAATTGTATTGTCTTATTTCAAGTGCATGTTATCTAATTATCATGTTTTAGGAGTAGAAATGCTTTTGGCAAATCCATTCATTTACCTGGTCAGATTAAACGAAATACACTTAATTTAAGAAACTTTTACTTATTTCTAGATTGTTTTTCTAGTGAGCTTATGAGAATTTTAGCACATAAGAATAAATCCTTACATAACTGCACAGTAAATTAAAAAAAATTAAAATGTGTTGCTTTTTTTAATAATCACAAATAGACTTGAAGAGGATTAGGGCCACTGAAAAAAAAAAGTTAACTGATTTTTACATTTTATTTCAGTTTAACATGGGAAAAAAGTCAAATTCTGATTTTTTTTCTCCGAATTCCCTGACTTTTTTCCCATACTAAACTGAAATCAAATGTAAAAAATCAGTTAACTTTTTTTTTTTTTTTTTTTTCCACTGGCCCTAACATCTTGCGTAAAATTCATATCATCTTACTTTCCTAATGAAATCCAAATGCAAATGCACTTATTTTTTAAAAGCATTTTCAGTTAATTATTTTGCAGTCCGTTAGTTCTTCAGAGAGCAAAAAAAAATATTCTACTCAAAATGTACCAGAGTACATTTTACATCTGTAAATGTATTATTAAATGTTAGATCTTAGGTATCTAGTTGATACACTGGAAAAATGATCTAAAAATAATTCTTGCTTTAAATAAGTGTATTTTTTCTTGAATTTAGGAGGTAAGTGAGACACTTCTCCAATGGAACAAGACAATTTACATTTAAAATAAGAAAAGATAATTGCATTGTCTTATTTGAAGTGAATATTATCTAATTATCTTATTTCAAAGTGAAATATTCATTCAATTGGCAATCATCTTATTTACCTACTCAGATTAAGGATACACACACTTAATTTAACACATTTTTACTTATTTCTAGATAATTTTTGCAGTGTAGGTTTACAAAAACCAAACAGAAACAGTGAACTGTACTGTTTTATAGTGAATTAGAATAGTACTACATGAATATGTTACCTTCCCTCCAACAATAATCATTCACGCATTTTCCTTTATATATCCTGAAGAATAAAATCCCTTTTTGTATATTTCAACTAACTGAATGCCAATTATTTATGGAAAACAGTTTGTGAAGGAGAACAATTCATAAACAGATAGTTGGATCATTATTAGCTTTTGTAGAAAACAATATTTAGATATTATGATATTTATAGGCAGCTGTTTATGCTGCGTCACTGAAAATGTGCAGCAGTAATGATATAAATGACGTGAGCTTGAGGACTTAATGAGCTGTTTGAAATGACACCAGAGCTTTTAACAATAAACAATATCCGGTCTGGATAATGTGGATCTGGAAGATTTCATTTTTTTCACAGTGCAGTTCACAGAAAAAGTTTTTTTTTTTTCAATTAAGGAGGTTTAGGAAGTGGAAATAAGTGTTAAATTAGATATGGTATAAAGGTATAACAGAATGTTATCTGCAAAGCAGCAGACCTGGACTGAATTTCTCGGTTATATTGCCAGAAGGAAGATGATAGATGATGAAAAACAAAACGGGTCCGAGGACAAAGCCATGGGGCACACCTAATCTAACAGAAAAAAGAATGTTTTCTTATGTCAAACTAATAATATTTTTTTGCCATAAGTAAACAATAGTGACACTGGGAAGATGCTAAGAACATTTCCTCTAGGTTTCACTTTTTGTCAAACAGGTGGACCATTTTTCTGCTGGGTGTTTAACTCATTTGAGCTTCTGCAAGCCTTTTAAGGTGGACTGTGAAAGCAGCTGGTTTTAAGTAACTGTAGCAAACTTAATTGGCAATTGCTAAGCAGCAAGTGAAAAGAAAATCAGAGATGAAAAGTAGAAGGAGCTGGAATGGGAAAACAAAAGTTTTAATTGCTTTTAAAAAAGACTGAGTAGTCAAGCGGGTAAAGTGGCGTGTCTCCCATGGAATTAATGCTGTGGAAATGTGCATTACACTAAATCCTGCAATATAATTGTCTGTCTGTAAAGAAAGCCTCATTTGAATATTAATATGAGAATTCTGATTGTTGTCATCTTAAATAGTTGCAAAGTGCAGATAATTACACCCATTATCTTGATTCATCTTCTGTTGTTCAAAGAAAAGATTACTTTTTAAAACCTAATATACCTTCTAAATTTTAACGGGTACAAAGTTTATGAAATGATGTGTTTGTGTTTTTCAGGATCAGAAGGACCCGATCTCCTCCACAGTGAGGTCCAAGTCTACCTCTGTTACCGTCAACAACCTGAAACCGGACACGGCTTATGTGTTCCAGATTAGGGCCATCACAGAGGCGGGATACGGAACCTTTGGACCCAGACTGGAGATAACCACCAGAAAAGATGGCGCCAATAGTATGGTTTATTAGCATATGTCATACTTTCTATCCTCATTCCCTATTGAAACAATACAAAGATATGTTTTAGATTTAGACTTAGACTTTGACAGCTTTTATTGTCATTTTCTACACACGTAGTGTATACAAATCTAAATTTTATTCAGTACAGCTCTCAAGACATTTCCATTTCTAAAGTGCAGCAGTGATCAAATGTTAACATAAGACTGGTATATGATTTACAGTTTTTCCAACATTCAGCACTTAAAAAAAAAACATTTTATACAACATTTAACAGTCTAATGGCGGTGGGGAAAAAGCTGTTTCAGAATCTGCTGGACCTGCATCCAATGTTGGGAAGCCTCTTCTCAGAGGGCAGCAGGGAGAACAGTCCATGGCAGGGGTGTGAGGGGTCATTGATGATGTCACAGGCTCGGGACACACAGCGCTGGGATGAAATGTCTTTAATACAATTTACTTCTATAGAGCCAATTCACAACAGATGTCATCTCAAGGCACTGATTCAGTTTTTTATCTAAGGAAAACCAGTTGAACTTATAACTTATAACTTATTGTGTGTAAATGGGAAGCAAACTGAACTGAAGGGAGCTAAACACAACCAGACCGCTAACTGCAGACCAGTTCCAGAGGTGGGCTCTGCTCGGTTTTTCCCTGGCTCGTTCTCTCTGATAGCAAGAGCCATGAGCAGAACGCAAGCCATCTCCGGCCTGGCTGCACATCCCGATTCACACTCCATTCCAGTAGTTGGCGTAATGCCCCTCCAGAAGTTAGCTTTCGGGCCATGCAACAAAAACAGAAGAAGAACTATAAACAACAATCGAAATCCTTCTCCACGCAATACATTTTGGGTATGTTAATTCACATTCTAGAACGCCAATACATACGCATCGCTGCTTTCTAGTGAAGTCCGGGCTTCTGGCAAGAACGCAGGAAGATCCGGACTTGATCTAAAACAACGCTGCATCACATGCACGTTGTTTAGCAATTTCTTTAACAGTCAAAACTATTTATTCCCTACACAAAACATTTTGAAAAACAATATTTTTTAATTTCTAAAGCTTAAAAACATTAAAAAATTACCGAAAAGCAAGTAAAAAAACGCTTATCAGAACGAGCTGTAGTTCACACATAACTAGACCGAGAGAAGTGCACTACAGACGGGGTAACATTAGCCCTGGCTGCGTTACCCTCAGGAGGCCTGCTGGTTCACTCTGGTCCGCCTCAACGCCGGACTTTTTTAATTTCACTTTCCTTAACTCTGTAAACAGGCCACACAGGGAGGCTTCAATGTATAATGTTATCGCCTCAAACGATTTCAAAACGTACTTTTGAAGAACAACAGCAGCAGAAAAGGAATGCTTTATCTTAACACTGTGTATCTGCTGTCTGGGATCAAGCTGTGAAGCTGGGGCATTCTGGGAAGCGGTCAGTCTGAAGAACGACAAGTCTGCTCTGATGCATGCTCGAGCAAAGAGGGCGGGGCCAGAACAACATCCGATTTGATGCGTTCTCGATCTGGCGTTCTTGAGAACGGTACTGGCTGAGGCTGATGACGGTCACGACGGTACACGAACGCCTCGCAAGAACGCATATTGAGAAACGCTCCCAGTTTGATTGCTTTGATTCAGCCTCCTTCTTCTTCTTCTTCTTCTTGTGTTTCATGGCGGTTGCAAACAACTTTTTTAGTGCATTACGCCAACAACTGCTTGATTCCTCCTTCAATACTGGCAGTAATACCGCAGATCGCCACTAGAGGCGCAGTAGTCGTGATAGCGTGATGTAAACGGCTTCAGAACCGAAGCTCGCGGCCTGGTTAACCATCCGTCGAAGCGCTCGAACCTGTCTCCGGATGGATCGGTTTTTCAAGGTTAGTGTAAATGGGGTAATTGACTTCAGCAATCCCTCACACTGAGCATGCTTGTAGCGACGGTGGAGGATGGAAGAAAACTCCCTTTGAACAGGAAGAAACCTCCAGCAGAACCAGGCTCAGTGTGAGCGGCCATCTGCTGAGGCTGGAAGGAAATTAATGGGAGGGCAGAGGAGCCCCATGATCCTCTCTGCTGCTCCTCACCTTCTTCCAGTCTGAGGCGCTGCCCACACCCACCACACAGTGAGACATCTGGTCAGAACGCCTCTATGGTGCTTCTGGAGAAGGTGGGGAGGATGGGGGGGGCAGGTGGCTCTCCTCATCCTCCACAGGAAGTCCAAGCGCTTCTGGGCCTTTTAAACCAGTGAGGTGGTGTTTCCAGTCCAGGTGAGGGTGTCTGTGATGTTCACCCCCAGGAATTTGGTGCTGCTGACCACCTCTACAGCTGAGCTGTTGATGAGCAATGAAGCATGGTTCAAGGGGTTGCATCACCGTATCCCTGTTTGCGGGTGGAAACATTTTCAGTCTCATTTCTGTCGAACATATGTCTCCGCTTTGATCACAGATGAAGGTTCGGTTCTGGAGGCAAACGCTTTATTAGGGAATCTGTAAGGAATGCAGGATTTCCATCTCATCCAGATGCACACAACTTGTGGTATAATAACCCAGGGAAATAATTTCCTTTGAAGCCAAGCAAACACAAATTGCTTTGACTTTATGCTGACAACATGCTGCAGGAAAATCACTAAGCACAAGGACAAGCTCCTGTAGTGTCAGGAGGATATAGTCATTTAAATCTAATCAGTTACATTAGCTTTGCCCTGCGTGTTATTGGATGATCCTCAGAGGTGTTTGTGTTGAGGATCGAAATGTCTGGCATAATGAAATCTTTAATAAATAAATACTTATGAGGTTGAATTTTTTTTAAATCTCCCACCAGCATTTTGCTTCCATAAACAAAAGGTTCTCATCCTACATGATAATTAACATTATATATGCCCCAGTCAAGTCTTGTGTTACTAATGTAGGTCCTTGAGGAATCCTTGGAGTATTTGCCAGGTTATTAGACTTTGAGATAACAACAATTGTTTCTCGGTGTCCTTTAAAACTCCAAAAATAACACATTTATGATCTAATTGTGTTCAATTTAAACTGAAGATACAATAAGCCTTTATTGCACCGCAGGGAGGAAATTCAGGAGATACTGCTGCAAATAAGGAAAGGGTAATAGAATAAAAAGTCCTTTACAGTTTTCTGAAATGTCATCTGTGGATTAAATGAAATGCACTCCTAAAAAGGACAATTTCAAATTTGTTCAACAAATTTAGGATCAAGGTATATGTAAAAAAACAACAGAAAATAAGTGCATGATTCTCTAAGATGTAATAAAACACCATTAAATGAAAACCGCTTCTGGGGCCGTGCAGGTGGAGCAGCGGTTAGCGCGCACCACCCATGTACAGAGGCCTTAACTCAAGAGGAACAATTACGAACTAGCTGTGGGTCTAGATATGTCCTAGGCGGTATCTAGCACCCCGTCCGCTTTGGTACACAAACGGAGCGGGCATGAGGGCCAAAAGAGCGGGGATCCAGGTGGAAAAAGCGTCCCAATGTGCACCTGCACCTCGCTCTTCTAGCTGGTCCGTCTTCACAAGTCGTTTTCCACAATGGCGGTCAGACAAACAAAACAAACTGGTAAGGTACCAAACAGGAAATAGAGTAGAGCGGATGTAGATTTGACCAATCAGAGGCCTCCTGTCTGCAGCACTGTCTGCGGTCACCTACAGTTTGGGAGAGAGGTGCAGCAGCACGTCTGCGGAGGGGGCACATTTGCATTCACTGCGACACACAAGCAGACGACCTGGTTTCTGAGTATAAATAGTCCTCAGCGTTTGAATCCGACCTGCGGTCCTTTGCCGTACGTCTCTCCCCCTCTCGCATACCCCGTTTCCTGTCAGCCTACTGTCGAAAAAACTAGCCACTAGTGCCATAAAAAAAAAAAACAGCTGCTGGGAGAAAGGATCTGTGATAACGCTCCTTAGTGCACCTAAGGTGCAGCAATCTTTTACTGGAGGAGCTTTCTATCATTAACAGCTTCATGCATTGGGCTGAAGATGGTGTTCAACAGTGAGGATAGTTTTTCCAAAGCCCTTTAATGAATTCTTCTGTTGCTGCACTTGGTCAAGCAGGCCTCCTTATGAGCTTATCCATCATCTTCCTCTCAGCAGTGGAAAAACTGCTGCTCCAGAAAACTGCTGTACCCCACTTTAGTCATTTTGTGTAAACAGCAGCACATCTTAAGGCCCTTTAAAGAGATGATTCAACTACAATATAAAGACAGCTTGGTGAAGTTTCTTATCCAAGGAAGCCCAGCCATTGACTTTGTAGCAATTCCTCATTAGAGATGGCGGTTGCCATCAGAGTCACCTCCTGCACCCCACAAAAGGTCTCCATCTTCTCAGCAGGTAGAGTTTTCCTCCATCATCCTGCATAGAGCATCCTTGCTGTTACTCCAGAGGTGAAGCCAGCGGCACATAGACTAATCCACTGTCTCAGTGCCACCTCCATAGATGTTATTGTTACTGTAATGGGTCTGCAGCTCAGGAAATACACCAGAATGACTTAACATGGTCAGAAGGACAACTGATGAAAATAAGATGTCTTTTAAATAAAATGGCTAGAAAAGAAAACACAAATAAATTAAAATTTCAGGAAATTTTATCATCTTTTTTAATAAATACTCCAATACCAAGAGAAATTAAACAGACACAAAATGTGAAATATGATCGTGATCATAGCTGCTCACTTTGGAAATTAAATTTTAAACAAACATTTTTATTATTTTTAATAACAAAAACACTCTTTTACTTTGTCAGTAGAGTAATAAACATGTTATGTTGTCATTTTGAAGATTAGCTCACATATATCTTCCTGAAACAGCTTCAGATACACAGAGATGGCAAAGTACTGACTTAAGCCGCATTCTGGAGTAAAAGTACAGATACTTGTGTTAAGACAAATACTTGGTAAAAGTGGAAGTACTGATTAAACTTCTTTACTTGAGTAAAGTAACAAAGTACAGGCTTGTAAATTCTACTTAAAGTATAAAAGCAAAAGTAGAAACCACTTTTTCATGCCGTTGCCATACATTTTAAATGGATGTCCTGCCAATAGGACTAGATCTCCGTTGGGTTCATTTTCAAATCATCTCGCCGTCCATGCTACTATGCTAACGCCAATGCCGCCCACCAATTAAAGCTGCAATGATTTGCCGCTAATGAATACCGCCTAATCTGTCTGATTCATCTTGTAGTGGTGCTTCAAATGCAACGTAGATTCCCATCCAATTAGATTGAATTTGGTATTGATGACGTGAAAAATAATAACAGCAACTCCATTGAAATGATTCAAAATTAAAGTAACGAGCCAATTTTTTAAAATGTAAGGAGTAGAAAGTACAGATATTTGTGTAAAATGTAAGGAGTAGAAGCAAAAAGTCGCCATAAAATAAGTAGTAAAGTAAAGTAAAATATCAGAAAATCTACTTGAGTACAGGAACGCAGTATTTGTACTTCGTTACTTCCCATCTCTGCAGATACATAAGAGGCACATGTGAACATTTTCAGTTTTATGATCTTTTTCTAAAAGGATTTATTTCATTCAATTCAAAAATATATAATTAAATCATTTCAAGAACAGTTTTAGTAAGATGGGTATTTTTATTGAAAAATATCTTTAAAAGCAAGCCCAGCCAGCGGGAAAGGAAGGAAGAAAAAAAACACTTCAGTGTTTTTGCTCTGAATCTGAAAAACAACTTCATACATCCAGGGGCGGATTTTAGCAAATGTGGGGGCCCTGGGCAAAGACAGGCAGGGGCCCTCTGGTTGTGTCCCTCTCTTCTTGTCCCTTTTCTTCTTGTTTTGTACTCAGCTGACTTTTCATGCTGTCTCTAAAGGGAATGAAAGATTTTTTCCAAGCACTAAGCTCACTTAGCTGATTGCTCCTTCCTGTGTTTCCAAAAAGGCCAAAGTAAATAACCCAGTCCTTCTTTTTCACTGTAGACAAGCCATGCATCTGCTTCTCTGTTCTCCATTTTTCATTTGGATGAAATAATAAGCTGCATGAATCATGACAGCAGACAAGATAGAGAGAGCAGGAGGCAGGGTTACCAATCTACTAAGCTCTGGAGAGCAGAGTTAAGCTGCTTTTAGATGTTGTCTCCAAAAGTCTCCAGTAGCAGAAAAAGTCTCTAGATTTGGCCGCTAGGAACTTTTTAGGAAATCAAAGTGCTAGAGGGGTCTGAAAAAGTATGGCTAAATATAGCGACTAAAGCGCTAAGTTGGCAACAACACTGCTCTTTGCATGGTTTGTTTTCAAATGGTTTGCTGCTGCTGTCTGTTTGGACCTTTCTCAACATGTGCAGCAAATGGACTGATCCAATATGGTGGACACACTTAATATATAGGCATTCTGAAGGCATTTTAGAGAAAGGATTTTATCAGAAACATAATTAATGTGCACAAATAAGGAATAGTTGTAATAACCATACATGTAAACAGAGTTTTATGGGGCCCGCAGGAACTTGGGGCCCTAGGGAACTGCCTAGTATTGCCTAATGGTAAATCCCCCCTGGATACATCATGGGCACCTTGTGTTAGTGTCATCAGCCTTTCACTACCAGCAAACACAAAGTCTTCAATGTATCACAGCGATATTTCAGTTCATGAACATTGACTTTAAAGAACATCAGAAATCTTTGTGCATTAATAAAAGAATCCTGCAGAGCAGCGTGAGTCGGAGCTTGCAATCCGACGAAAGCATCCGTGAGCAGCTCTCAAAGCTGCAGCCTTCAGTGTGACAGCCTGAAGATGGAAACCCTCAGGTGTGTAATTCAACAGTGGAACCCCCCCCCCTTCTGCTTCCACATACGAACAGCTGATGAAATATTGGCATGCTTCTCTCCGTCACTATTTTTCCTTCAGATACACTTGATTTAAAATGCATGAACTTCCCCCCTCATACGTGGCTTCCATGGACTGTATATGAAGCTGCTTCCAGCTGTTCCGTGGAGCTATCAGCAGTTTGTCAGTGAAAACAGTCTGAGAGCTATGAGAGTTCTGAATAGGAAACAATTCAACCTGAATACGCCTTTGTTTGAGATGAAGGGCATCGCCGTCGCCGTCTGGGACTATTAAGCCCACTTTCTGAAACAGTAGAGCCGTGTGTATAAGGACGACTAAAATAGAAAAGCCCCTATTCCAGTTTAGTCTCAGGGGGAGAAAGTGGGGTGTGATGTGGTGGTTATCAATCTCCATGCTGTTCATTGGGACTTAATTACTGTCTGTCCTGCAGTTTTCAGTGTTTTGAAGTTCAAACTGAGCCTCTCTGTCTTTCTCTCTCCGCTGTTTGTGTTTGTTTCTCATCAGCTGCGATTGTCTCCAGCGAGCAGAACCCCGTCATCATCATAGCCGTGGTGGCCGTGGCGGGGACCATCATCCTGGTGTTCATGGTGTTCGGCTTCATCATCGGGAGAAGGTACGCTCTCGCGGGCCCCATTGACTCTCCGCTCCTGTGAGTCTGCGCTTGTCAATTAGCCTTTCTGTCACTCACAAGCCTCCACCACTGTGGAGCCTTGGCACACGCACACATGTGCACGCGTCATCTCGTGGCATGCCGCGCTAATGGCTTGTGATGCACCATTTTCCACTCCCACCACCGCCCACCGACCTCCAACCAGATTCTGAAGCTGTTTTTTTGTGGAGCCATTATAAGACGAGCATTCCACAGAGAGAGCTTTGGCCCTGCATTCCTGCATGAGAGCGTGTGACACAGAGAGGGCATGATGAAGTATGCTGCTGATTTTTTTCCATCATCACAAACCACTCAGTCCATTGTCATTATCCCTCTGCGTGAATAGAATTCCAGCCAAACCTGCTTGTCATTATGAATTCACACAATCCTCCTTGATGTATTTTCGCAGCTCTTTACTTTATTTGAATGTAAAGCTTCAAGTAAAGCACAACAAATGATCCTAAAAACATAAAAAGCATTATCTAAATATGAATTTCAGATTTATCCTACCTTAGACGGTAGGATATTAGGTGACATTGACAACACAGGTTTGTTGTGTGGATTCGGTCTTTCTCAGGGACTCAAGACTTAAAACCTACCGACTGACTATTACACTGGAAAAAAACTAAATCTAGATAAGTCATTTGTTCTTAAAAAAACTGCATTTATTCTTAAATAGAGAAGATAAAAGAGACATTTTAAAATTGGAACAAGACAATTCACATTTAAAATAAGAAAACACAATGGCATTGTTTTATTTTCAGTGCATATTCTCTAATTATCTTATTTTAAGAGTAAAAATACTCATTTCATTGGCAAACTACCTTATTTACCTGCTAACATTAAGGGTAAATACACTTCATTGCAGACATTTTACTTACTTATAGACCGTTTTTCCAGTGTAGGTAGGATTTAAGTTGGTTTTTGATGTTGGTACATCCTGATACATCAATCAGATTTGAGACATTCCAACAGCCAAGTCTATCAACATATTCTCATTATCAGTAAAGCATGAAATCGCATTTAAAAGTTATGCACACTATTTTGATACGCTTTTGGACGTGCTTTTCCTCAAAAAAATCATTGATCAGCAGCATCGCGCGCTGGCAGACAGAGAAAAAAAGCAGATCCAGCGGACGGACGTAAAAATGGGAAAAACAGTGCAATCATCACTTCTGCATGTCTCTAACTCACGCTGTGCTTGCTGTTTTATATCCTAGGGTTAGGGTCAGGGTTAGGGCTAATTGTAATTTGCGATTCTATTCTATATTCTGAATGGTGCGCCGTAGATGCAATAAGCGGTTACAATCTAAAAACGCCCAAAACGCATCGCCTAAATTACGCGTGCTCTTCGCATAATTTCACACGCGACTCATAATGAGAATAGGTTGAGTCTATGGTTGATATGGCGCGCTATTTTTAATATATTTTATTTATACTGCTTATATGTTTTTAATGCATAAAACAAAATAGAAGCGTAATTTTAGGACAATGTCTGTTTATGTAAGTTCACATGGGCTTCACTGCAAAACCATCTAGAAATAAGTACAAAATTTCTTAAAATAAGTGCATTTACCCTTAATTTTAGTAGGTAAATAAGATCATTTGGCCAATGGAATGAGTATTTCTACTCCTAAAATAAGACAATTACATAATATTAACTTGAAATAAGATTAAAGCAATTGTTTTTTCTTATTTTAAATGTAAATTGTCTTGTTCCATTGCTAAGGTGTCTCACTTATCGTCTTCAATTCAAGACAAAATTCACTCAATTTTAGCAAAAATAACTCATACAAATTTCCATTTTTTGCTGTCTGTGTTCAAAGACTTAGATTTAGAGTGTAAGTCTTTGAAGCCAGTGTGAACTCATGTGAATCTGTGTCATTCTGTCAGGTTACCTACTTCCTGAAGTGTCAACCAGGCCAAATGTAACCTCAGCCTTGTTTTCAGCTTAATGGCAGTGTTTTTATTGTCAAACACCACATTGCAAAAAGTTGAAATCTAAATAAGTGCATTTTTTCTGTTATTGAGGAAGTAAGGGAGACATTTTGCCAATGGAACAAGACAATTTTACATTTAAGATAAGAAAAAACATTGTTATTGTCTTATTTGAGATGCATATTATCTAATTCTCTTACTTTAAGAGTAAAAACACTGATTCCGTTGGCAAAGCATCTTATTGACCTGCTCAAATTAAGGATAAAAATTATACGTACAAATGTTTTTATCCTGAGACTGAAACAGGGTCCCAATATTTGTACGCATAAACCCAAATTTCCATCACACTATAACACTTTATTATATCTTTATAGTTTTTGCAGTATGTCCCCCAACCTGACTCAGTGTAAAAACCATCTAGAAATAAGTCAACATTTCTTCAATTAAGTGTATTAACCCTTAAATTGAGTCGGTAAATGAGTATTTTTATTCTTACAATAAGATAATTAGGTAAAGTGCACTAAATTGCAAAACAATTGAATCTAAATAAGTCATTTTTTTCTTAAAATAAGTTTTTTCCTTGAAATGAGGAGAAAAGTGCCAATGGAACAAGACAATTTTACATTTGAAATATGAAAAAACAATTGCACTGTCTTATTTCAAGTACATGTTATCTAATTATCTTATTTTAGGAGTAAAACTACTCATTCCATTTGCAAACTATCTAATTTACCCATTCAGATTAAGTGTAAATATGCTTAATTTAAGACATTTTTACTTATTTCCAGATAGTTTTGCCAGTGTTGAAATAACACAATCCAAATGTCTTTTCTTATTTTTTTCTCATGTAAATTGTCTTGTTCCATTTGCAATTTTTTTTTAATCTATTTAATCCAAGAAACAAATGTATTTACTTTAGATTTCCATTTTTTCCAGCGTTGCACCAGACGGTAGAAACATCAGTGACGTCTTTCAGGGGGTCATGGTTTCTTTGGCCTGGATGCTTCATATATTTTTTTATTTTGATGCGATAAAACATGAGCTTGGGTGCGGACCTTCAGTACCTTTCAGAAAGCAATAGAGGATCTGCTAAAGCGTCGTTTCCAGTCCATGTGCTGTGTGATATGTGACATTATTAACAAGCTGAGCTACTTTGCCTGAGCCAGGCTGTTGGCTTTGCTGCTCCTACAGCTCAGCTGGGTGTCTTAACAGATTTGTCTTACAAAGCATTAGTTGAGGAATTAAAATTCTTGCAATTTAGGATATTAATTTCTCCCTGTTGATTCTGCCATTCTCTTTTTCTCCCCCCCTCCCTTACGCAGGCACTGCGGGTACAGCAAAGCCGATCAGGAGGGGGATGAGGAGCTCTACTTTCAGTGTGAGTGCTTTTGTTCGTCTGCCCAAAATACACAAATGTATGTTTGGTTTGCATAGACACATGCTGCTCCAGACTAAGCAGGAAGAATGCATTAAAACTCATTAGCACCCCCCAGCATGGCTATTATCCCAGCTCGTTTCATTTGAGGCACAGCCAGGATCTATCAGGCTAGCTTCTGCTGCTGATTGGCTCGACTCGGTGCCGGAGATGAAGAAGTCGGAACACCGCAAACCCAAGTGTGTGTCACCCGCCGGTGAGGGAGTGAAAGGTTGGCCTGGATGTGAAGGAAGGTTCTTCAAAAATATAAGTCTGCCGGTTTTTAGAGAGTCTCAGAGTTTTGTGGTCTGCGCATAGTTTTCTAACTGATGCGCCACCCCTAATGATGCCCCCGGAGATGCAGTTGCAGACAGCTTCTCCAAGTGGAGCCATAATGATCCGCGCTGTTGGCTAACTGCTGATTTAGAAACAGAGGGTCAGGGGTGTCACTAAGCGTAAAGCCCATGCTGCTGAAGCCCAGGCTGGCCGCTGTTAAGTATCTGACAAATGTGGCTCAGTATCTTCAAAGTCCCACCTGCTTCCAAAAAAAAAAAAAGAGGTGAGAAAACAGAAACAAAGCTTGTGTGGATGGCGTTTAATGGAAGCATCTGGCGAGCGGTTCTGGGTGACGAGTGGCTGTCAGGGCGACAGAAGCCAGATCCAACGCCTAGACCCAATTTGTCTGCCATGTACGAGTGAGGAAGTTGTGATAAGACGTGTACTATCAGATCCACTGACATCTTGGATGGACGGAGCAATTATGGGAGCAAGTGGAGGGAAATCTCAGCTGCCAGCGTCCTCTCCCTGGAGCACAATGGATTTGTTGTGTTTACACTAGTCAGTTTCCACCGTTCAACTTCAACGTCTCTCTGACTGCTCTTTTGGAGATTTCTCAGCTCACTTTACTTTATTATAGAAGTGCTTTAATGTTAAATTCATTGGTTTTCAGGTGGCTATGCTGAATGTAAAGCACATAAGCACCAATTAGTTTTTTAATACATTAAATTGTAATTTATTTTTGTGAATTTATCCTTTATGCAGCTTTTATGTAATGCAGGACTTCCCCTCACTGTCCAAATCACCTCCATGGATAATAATGAACTGTTCTTCTAGAGGTTTTTAATTCTCTTGTTTTCTTTGCAGCATAATTTTATTATGAAACCTCATTTTTAGCCTCATTCATAAGAAAAAAAAATTTCAAATATGATTTCTTGTCACTTCTGGAGCGTGTAATCTTTATTTTTTATCTTTAAATAGAGAACAAGAAAGAAGGTCTGTTTTTTCTAGCTTAATAACAACCAATAAGGTTTGCAACAGAAAATGTCTCTGGGATATTCAAGCAGGAAGTCCTTCATACTCAGGATTCTTCTTCTAACATAAAGGATCCTGACAGGAAGCCTCCATAACTGCTTTAACATATTCATTGGTGTTTTAGAATGATACCTTTTCTCACATAGAAGTCATTGGGTCATATGTGACTTTGTGAAGAATCACCCATCTGTTTTACTGCCTCTCTTAATCCTACTTAAGATTGGGGGGGGGTCTAGCCAATGCTAACCTTGAAGTCTATATTTAAAAGGAAGGACACATCATTAGTTCATTCAGAGCGCCCCCCCCCCCGTACTGCTGCTCTGTCCTAACTTCTTCATTTGTATTTAAAAATGCGTCTTTCCTGCATCTGAATATGCAGGAAACTATAACTATTCAGTTAGTTTTCCTCTGCAGCTGTTAGCTGAACATTTAGAAGTTGTTAAAAACTTTGGCTAAACTGTGCAGCTTAACAGATCATCATATGGATTTTTTATTTTTTTTTTTAATAATTGAATACTGAGCATCTGTAACGTAACTTGGGGCAGCCTTTCCTGGAATCAGATGCATGGGGCAGGGATGCTCTTTTTGCCTCCTTCATCTGTTCCTTTTTTTGTTTTTACTTTGATGTTCCAGATTTAGAAGAAAAATCTTTATCTTCAACTAAATATATGCTACAAAAATATAAATGCATTGAATATAAAGTAGAGTTTTATAGATATATCATGAACTGATGATGCAACCTTCTCAGAGCACAAGCGCACTGCTCTAACAACTAAGCTCAGCAGCAGATCCTGACGATTGTGCACTGAAATCCCAAATGTGCTGCTAAAGTTAAATATCTTTGTGAAAAAGTCATGTAAAAAGACTCATTCTAAGCTTTTTATATGTACACCAGTTTGGAACAAGCAGTTAGTGTCTTAGGGGGAAATAACCTTTTTTAAACAACGTCAGGTTGCGTTTTTTTGTGGCACTGTTATCTGAAATGGTCATTTAGAATCTACAATTTCTCTTAACTTAGATTATCTTCAGGGGCGGATTTACCATTAGGCAATACCAGGCAGTTACCCAGGGCGCCAAGTTCCTGGGGGCTCCATGAAACTCCTACATGTATAGTTTATTCCTTATTTGTGCACAATAATTATGTTTTTGATAAAAATCCTTTTCACTCCCCATTCAGTGTCCACCATATTGGATCAGTCCATTTGCTGCACATGTTCAGAAGAAGGTCCAAACAGGCAGCAGCAAACCATTTAAAACAAACTACATGCAAAGAGCAGTGTTGCTAACTTAGCTCTTTTAGTCGCCTATATTTAGCCACTTTTCAGACCCCTACACTGAAAAAAAATCGAAATCTAGAATAAGTCATTTTTTTCTTAAAATAAGTGCATTTCTTCTTCAATTGAGGAGATTAAAGAGAGATTTTTCCAATGGAACAAGACAATTTAGATTTAAAAAATAAGAAAACACAATTGCATTTGTCTTGTGTCTAAGTGCATATATATTTAATTATCTTATTTTTAAGGGTAAAAATGTACCAATTCCATTGGCAAATTATCAAATTTACCTATTCAAATCAAGGGTAAATACACTTAATTTAAGTGATTTGTACTTATTTCTAGATCATTTTTGCAGTGTAGCACTTTGATTTCTAAAAAAGCGCCAAATCTAGAGACTTTATTCTGCTACTGGAGAATTTGGAGACAAAATGGGAAAGAAGAGAGGGACAAAACCTAGAACAAATAATGTTCTATTAACAAGTATAATGGATCTTTTTTATGGCCCCCCTGGCTGTCTTTGCCTAGGACCCCAAATTTCCTAAATCTGCCCCTGATTATCTTCGTCTAATAAATTTGGTTTGATGATCTGAAACTTTTAAGAGTGAAAAAAAAGACCAGAAAACTGCAGCTCTGTGAAACATTCAAGAGAAGCAAAGTAAACAAAGGAAATTAAATTTCAGAACTTATTTTAAGTCTTAGAATATGAGAGATTGTAATAAATGGCCCTCCCCGCTCACTCAATCCTCTGAATGTTAAAGTATTTGAATGTTGCAGAGGTTGAACAGCAACCGGCTGCCTGATAAGAAGCCAAAGCCACAGGTTAGCTCAATCTTTGCCTCCCACTTAGTGCAGAGGTTTCAGGAGCGTAACGTCCGTTTGACACCAGCAGCTGATGGTTCAGCTGCTCCCTCTGAATCCCCGGCCTCCGTAATCGTTTGCCTGTCAAGTGCCTGCCGCTGCGCAGTGTGCATATTTAATCATAACAGTAATCCTCTCACCTTTCTACAGTTAAATTTCCAGGCACCAAAACCTACATTGACCCCGAAACCTACGAGGACCCAAACAGGGCTGTCCATCAATTTGCCAAGGAGTTGGATGCCTCCTGCATAAAAATCGAGCGTGTTATTGGAGCAGGTGAGCCCATCCTCAGCTCCTCCTGTTTAGCTGCTACCTTCTCTCATACATCATGCTGACAGGCAAATATTTACACCTTGAATAGGGGACACAGCTTCATGCATCTTATATTGATAGAGCAATTGCAAGGAGGGGAAAAAAGTTCATTGCAATTAATGTGTGGTCTGCATCTGGCAGAGGGAGTCACGGAGATAACCGCAGGTGAAAAATTGCTGCCACATGGGTTTTAGCGAGGCGGTCAATGACAGTATCTATGCATCTCTAGCATGTCTTATTATAGGTCTTGGTTACACTCCCCCGGGTGGAACAAGGTGTCGTGCAGCAATTTGTATTCCAGCACTACACAGCTGCTTTATCTCAAAATACACTAATAAATTTGTCATTGTGAAGCGAATGAGGTTTTTCTCTCCTTTTTAAACCTACACTCGTGACTGATTTCAACCCTCGCAGGAGAGTTCGGGGAGGTGTGCAGCGGTCGACTGAAGCTGCCTGGGAAGCGGGACGTGTCGGTCGCCATAAAGACGCTGAAAGTGGGCTACACCGAGAAGCAGAGGCGGGATTTCCTGTGCGAGGCCAGCATCATGGGACAGTTTGATCATCCCAACGTGGTCCACCTGGAGGGGGTTGTGACCAGAGGTGGGAATCGCTGCTTTAGCCTTCATGTGAACACAGAACAAAATGTAGGAAGGACAATTTGGTGGATTTAAAGTCGTAGGGAAATCATATTTTCATGTCAAATCATTCTGGCTTAAACATGTCTATAAATATACTCTTTATCAGACATAGATATTGTCCCAAAGTTTAGAAAATTCATATTTAAAATAAATCCTGTATTAAAATCTGTTTTTTCTTTGTTACCTTATTCAGGCCAGGTAGTGTTACGTCACAGCCTGAACACCTAAATTCAGCCAATCATATATCAACGGTCATCTGTCAATCACATTTTTTTCGGTCATAGCATCTTGATTCATATATAGCAGCTAATATATGAAATAAGAAATAAGAATAATTTATTTTCCCATTAAGTTCACTGAAAAAAAATATCTACATAAGTATTTTTTTCTTAAAATAAGTGCATTTATTCTTGGATTGAGGAGGAAAACGAGACATTTTGCTAATGGAACAATACGTAAACATTTCTTAAATTAATTGTATTTACCCTTAATTTGAGCAGGTAAATGAGATATTTGCCAATTGAATGAGAATGTTTAGCCTTAGAATAAAATAATTAGATAAAATGCACTTGAAAAAGACACTATATATATATATTTTTTCTTATTTTAAATGTAAGTTGTCTTATTCCATTGGAAAAGCGTCTGATTTACCTCCCAGAATTTAAGACAAAATGTATTTATTTTAAGAAAAAAAGGACTTATTTAGATTTCAATTTTTGCAGTGTGTTTATATATGATGTTGCTTTATTGCTTTATTACATACCACATTTTTTTCTCAGTTAATTTTATGTCTTATTGCTCATTAAGCCAAAAGGTTAATATATGTATAAACACGCTGAAAAAATCTAAATACGTAATTTTTTCTTAAAATAAATGCATTTAGTCTTGAATTAAGGAGGAAAGTGAGACATTTTGCCAATGGAACAAGATAATTTACATAAAAAATAAGAAAATACAATTGCATTGTCTTATTTTAAGTGAATATTATCTAATTATCTTATTTTAAGAGTAAAAATACTAATTCCATAGGCAAACTATCTAAATTAAGTACTCAGATTAAGGGTAAATACTTTTTTACTTATTTCTAGATCGTTTTTCTAGTGTGCTAGCACTAAGATGCTAACTGGTTAGCAAGATGCTTCCAACAAACCGGCCACTACTGTATCAAACTTGCTCATGAACCTTCTGCCACAACAATCCCGCCCCTTTGATAAACAACCAACCAATCACATTCCACTTTATTCACTCGTGTAAAGTCGTGGCACCACTGGGAAATGCAACGTCAGAACAGGGACTTCCCTATAAATTTAAGTGAAAATCAGGCTGTAAATGCATGTAAACAAGAGGTAGACAGAAAACAAACAGAGAAGAGAAGCTGATTAAAGATTCCATTAAAACCCAAACTGGATCACCAGCTGATGAAAAAGCCACAGCCTTAAAATGTCAAAATCTGCACATTAATATGGCTTTTCTGCCTGTAGAGCAGTCTTAGTGTGGTGCCCCCCTGATAGTAGAGGGAAGCAGACTTTCTGTGTACACGGCAGGATTGTAAAGATGCAGCAGCAGGATGCAGAAATATTTTACATTTCCTAAAGATCTTGGAGGAAAACGGGACAAAAAGCAAATTCTTTTGACCTCAAAAAATGTTGTTTGTGTTGGACTGTTTGTGAAGACACAAATTAAGGCCTTTACTGGTGCAGCCTGGCAACCGCTAACCATGAGACGGCATGTATGAGAGAGCGCTTCAAAAAAAGCTGCTCTTCAAAGGCCAGAATCTTGTTTATTTGGGGCTTGTGTATGGGAGCACCGAATATGGGAGATTAAAGGGTGGAAGATGTTTTATTTACTCACTGAGAGAAAAATCCCTGGTCCTGATGCCCTCAAATGTGACGAGGAGATCTCACCACGGATTTCAGCATTTTTTCAGCACCAAAGGAGCTTCAGGTTAAACGGCGTGGGCCTCCAGCCTCCATCTGGCAATGAGGGGGACGCCCCTCCTAACAGAGGGTCCTCGTCTTTCTACAGAAGCCTGTTCTATCTGATAAAGGAGGAACGGAGCGCTTTTGGATCTTCCTGCATATTTTAATTATCTAAACTGAGTGGAAATACAGAAGATGGGAAAGAAGGTTCTAACAACTAAACATCCAGATCCCTAATAAAGTCATCATCTCTCAAACTCAGGAAATACTGTGAAAAAATATTAAAAAAAAAAAAAATCTAAATTTTAAGCCAACACTTCAAAAATGATCCAGAAATAAGTTAAAATTTGTTAAATTAAGTGTATTTACCCTTAATTTGTGTAGGTAAATAAGATGATCTGCTAATGGAATGAGCATTTTTACTGTTAAAATAAGATAATTGGATAACATGCACTTAAAATAAGACAATGCAATTATCTTTTCTTATTTTAAGTGTAAATCGTCTTGTTCCATTGGCTAAGTGTCTCCATTACCTTAATTATTTTTTTAGAAATGCACTTATTTAAAAAAAAAATTACTTATATAATTATTGTAACCCATTGTTTGAGAATTTTGCAGTGAATAGTGTTATTGGAATCCAGGACAAGACATTATTACCTTTGTAATAAAAATATGAATATATTGATGGTAAGAATTAATGTCAATGTGATAACAGGAAACGCCAATTTGCCCGAATATATTAAGAAAAAAAAACAAAAGTGCTTCTAATTAATTCTTGAAAAACACTGAAAGTAAAAGAAACACTTTATTTGGTTAAACATAACCCTAGAGACATTAATGATGATACTGACACTATATTTTTTAGTTTATAAACCTAAATATAATTGCTAACTATATTAACTTTTAAGTTTGCTTTTTAACTTTTAAATTAGCTTTTTACCTTTTTTTCTTGACTTAACTTTTTTTTCAACTTAATATATCATTCAAGTGCTTGTGTAATTGGTCTAATGCCAAAATAAGATGAACAGCCATGTAGCAGGATCTTTGCTGATTGGCTGGATATAGATCTAGTGCTTCTAGACCTCACTGAGGGTAGGGGGGACTCGATTTATAAGGTGTATGCAAGGGATGAAAGACGCTAACCTGCCCTATAAAGGGTTAAAGAATCATGAATCAAGATGAACAGAAGGCCTTCTAAACATTGAGTCCTTTTTTAACACCCACAGTTTTGTTTATTTGGTGCTTTTTATTTTAAAGGTCCTATATCCTGGTTAATTAAGCCTTCTAAAGTCAACTGTAGGCATTTATATGATGAAATAGTGCCTTTAAGAGTTAAATATGACCTGTTATGTTACAATCTAGAAGAAAGACACCTAGAGCTGCTGCAGCATCTTATTGAGCCTTTTTTGCATTAAACATTAGCCAAAGAATCCACTCGGTCACCTTTAAGTAGAAATGCTGGAGGTCTGACTCACATCACCATCACAGGAGGGGGAGGAGGATTCATGAGGATTACTCTGACACGCATAAACCAGCTAAATACCATTTTACACAGGATTCGTATGAGGGAATAGCATTATAACACAGTTAAAAGCTCATAAAAGGGAGTTTTTTCATGATATAATAAAAAAAAAAAAGTTGTAGTTTTTTTTATTAAAGTGCTGAGTCATATATTTTGATCAGGAGTGTACATCTGGTTAAATAAGCTGCTCTCTCTTAAACATTTTCTCATTTAGAGACTAATAAAAGGAACAGATGGGAACCTCTAATTAAAAGCAAATGAAACATAACTATAAATAACTTGGAATCAGTTCTGGTTCAGCCATTGTTTTGTGAGGTATTAAGAAAGCCAAATTCAAATTAGATATCCATTAATCATCTGCTCTTTGTTTTGTGCTTTTCTCCATCTTTCCTTTCAGGAAAACCGGTGATGATTGTCATCGAGTACATGGAGAACGGCTCATTAGATGCTTTCCTCAGGGTTAGTATCACCTCCCAAGTTGCTGCAGCATCTTTTCCAACTTTTCTCTACACTTCTCCTGGTGTCCCAGTGAGCAGGGAGTCTGCAGCGGGGAGTCTGTGTGCTCTGCATGAATATCATAAATCTTCTAACTAAAGCTGGTGCAGCCTTGCAACCTAAATACCCCCCCTCCCCCACTGGTCAGTGAAGATGGCTGACCTGTCTGTGTTTTTCCATGCAGAAACACGACGGTCAGTTCACAGTCATCCAGTTGGTGGGGATGCTGCGGGGCATTGCAGCAGGAATGAGATATCTGGCTGATATGGGCTACGTCCACCGAGACCTGGCTGCGCGGAACATCCTCGTCAACAGCAATCTCGTATGTAAAGTCTCAGACTTCGGCCTGTCAAGGGTGATAGAGGACGATCCCGAGGCTGTCTACACAACAACTGTGAGTCAATTAAATAGCTTGTTCTCTCCTACCAAGAGCCTTGTCTGAATTCTCTAATCAAGTTGCTGCTGGTGCATGAAAATGGAGCAGAATAAGATGAGCGTGTCCAGGTAGTCTCAGGCAGTAAAGCCAACTTTCATTTAGGAGCTCTACCAACAGGCTTTGCTTCTACGTTTCATTCGTTTAGTTTAACAGTCAGGAAATGTTTAATTAGGATGCTGTTTTTTAAATGTTGCTAATTCAATGAGCATAAATGTCGAGACATGAAAACATGAAAGGCAAATGGGAGACACTTTTCAACCTCTGCTAACCAACTCCCTGAACCGTTCCTGAAAAAAGTCTCCCAAAGGGTTTTCATTTGTTTCATTTCATATTTACTTTCTGTCATAAAACTCTAAATTATTTGCACCTTACAGAAGTATTCATACACTTTAAACATTAAAGAATCTAGTGAGTCCAGCAATGAAGCAAATCAATCACGATTAATTAATTGTTGAAATTATTGTTAATTCATTTAGTATTTAATAAAACATCAAGAAAAGCATTCAAATTCTATAACATTTAATTTTACTAAGAGTAAAATGTAACTTATCTCTATCCAAAACCCCTTCAAGGGCATCAGGATTCAACTTAAATACGTTGTCACAAGTAAAAAGCAAAAAAATTTAATTTAATTCAATCCAGTTTATTTATATAGCACTAATTCAAAACACGTCATCTCAAAGCTCACCCAGTTCACCAGATCATCCAGTCAGATTGATTTAAAGTTTTCTATCTAAGGAAAACCAGCTGATTGCATCGAATCATTGACTTAAATGCAATCCTTCACGCTAAGCATGCTTGTAGCGACAGTGGAGAGGAAAAACTCCCTTTGAACAGGAAGAAACCTCCAGCAGAACCAGGCTCAGTGTGAGCGGCCATCTGCTGAGGCCGACTGGGGTTCAAGGAGACAGAAGCAGACATAGAAAAAGAAGCATAGATACAAAAAGCAGCTGTAAAATGCGGCCCTGTCCAGGAAACACACAGCCAGGCAGACGAGCTCCGAGCCAGCTCCCATGTCAGAGGATGAAGAGAGCACATCCAGTTAGTTACAGTCAGAGAAACAGGACTACACTGAAAAACAGGCTGATCTCCAACATCTAGAAACAAAGGTGTTGATGGCAGCAGCACAGCTGATATTTCTCTCCAGGATGGAGTCACAGCCAAACAGGAACAGACCAGATGAAGCTACTATGAGAAAATTTCTTTTTGTTTTACACTTGTGTAAACAAAATTACCAATAAAATCTGTCTAAAAAGTCTACAGTCTAAAAAGCAGAGAGAGTCGAAGGTTCGAGATTGAACTAGGATTCTGCAGAGTGGGAGAATAGAGATAGAATGAAGCTTTGAAGAAGAAAATGGGGTCCTTATGTCTTCCAGCAGTCTAGGCCTATAGCAGCATAACTATAGAGATAGCTTTGGGGAGCAGTTGGCTGCCATTGTGCGACGCCAGGGGAGCAGTGTGGGGTTAAGGGTCTTGCTCAGGGACCCAGAGTGAGTGGGAGTGGGGCTTTAACTCAGAACCTCTGGGATTCAAGCACAATGCCCTAACCACTGGGCCACCGATCCCATCAGCATTTTACCTTCATCTGCTTCTAATCCAGGGAAATTTTTCACTGTTTGCTGTCTGGTTATTTATCAATTCAAAGACAACAAATGAATTAATTAGTAAACAAATGGTCATCTGCAGCCCTGTTCCAAACCGTGTAAAGACCCAGAAACAAAGCAGAAGGGTCGGGAGGAATGTGGGGAGGAGGATCCCTGAAGCGTGACGCTGACATCACCACATGTTACAGTAGGCTTTGCGTCTAGGGAGGAACATGCAGGGATTTGCATGTAGGTCACCTTCTTCCACCTGCTTTGCTGCCTCCTACATGCGTTCTGGGATGTAGAGGAGCAGTAAGGCGGTTCCTTTTCTTCATTTTCCCTCCCTGGTTTGTCAGTCAGCTGGATGGCCCAGTCTGAGCTGTACTCTCTCCTTTTTGCACTGATGACTGGAGCTCTGTGAGGTGATCAATATTCTCTAAACTCAGCCTGCTTTCAACCTCTGCATGAACGCCTCCCACTCTGTTAGCTTGTTTTCTCTGATGTTCAAACCGCTGGTTTGAATCACACACAGGTGGACTTTATTTTGGCAAAGAAAATAAAATGCAATTAAAAGATTTTGCTTGTATTTAAGGAAAATATAAAAAAAAGCTCAAGTAGTGTAAATACTTTCTCAATAAACTTTATTCCTTTAGCGCACTCTGGCAATAAATTGCTAAAATTAAGCTTTAGACCTTTTTATTCTCATATTGTGTGAAGTCGTTGATCTTCTCCTGATGCTTCGATTGAAGAGCTCAGATGCTGCAGATCAGTTTCACAGACTAATGTTTGTTTATCTCGCAGTCAAAACGGAAGCTTAATTATTGCATTATGGATTTATTTGAGAAGTTTCCTCACTAAGTTATTCAAATAAAAAAAAAAGATGGGGAAAAAACCA
This sequence comes from Cyprinodon brontotheroides, assembly GCA_018398635.1. NCBI lineage: Eukaryota > Metazoa > Chordata > Actinopteri > Cyprinodontiformes > Cyprinodontidae > Cyprinodon > Cyprinodon brontotheroides. The sequence continues at coordinate 30,139,562 of JAGKQL010000007.1, forward strand.
TTAACCATGCTGGAAAACAAGCGCCTCCATGATCCAAGTCCAGTTAAAGTTCCTGCTAAATATACTGAAAGAGAAACCAGTAAGATGTCCCATTTAGTGTTGATTTGAAAGGCACCGATGCTCAGTGTGTGTTGTTGCAGACTGAGACGATCTAAAGTGTTTCTCAGTGACTCACCTTTCTGTTGTGGATTTATGTGCTTTTATACAACAAAGGAATTCAACAATATTCATCATTTTCTCTGCTTTCTTTGTTTAGCTTCTTTTGGTCTCATATTTGTCATGAACAAAGTTCCCTTTCATTATTTAAGCCCCGGCTTTATTTTTTTAAGCAAAGCGACTAAAATCCATCATTTCCTAATTAGAGGATGAGAATAATAATTAGAATAAATGACAGTTTTGGAGATGAGATGGAGCATTCAATTGTTGTAATGAATGATCTTTTTCTGGAGGAAGACTAAAATCTTCACAGAAAATCAGCTTTAATTGGGACCTTTAATACAAACATCTACCATATCAAAGAGCTCATTGTTTGGCATTGCTTCTTTTCTGTATTAACTCACATTTCTTTAGCAGATAATAATTTACTTTAATTCAATTCAGTTTATCTCTATAGCACCAATTCACATCATGTCATCTCAAGGCACTTTCCAGCCTCCTCAGATCATCCAGTCAGATTGATTCAAAGTTTTCTATCGAAGGAAAACCAGCTGATTGCATCGTATCACTCATTGACTCTTCAGCAATTCCTCACACTAAGCATGCTTGTAGCGAGTCGAGTGGAGAGGAAAAAAACTCCCTTTTAACAGGAAGAAACCTCCAGCAGAACCAGACTCCAGGGGTCCCCTATGTCCTCCAGCAGTCTAAGCCTATAGCAGCATAACTATAGAGATAGATCAGGATAACCTGAGCCACTCTAACTAGAAGCTTTATCAACTTTTATTTTAAAAAGAAACACTTTATACGTTGCTCTGCAATATATATATATTTGTAACGTATTTATGTTCTCATTTTTATTAATAGAATGTATGTTTGTACTGAGGACTGAGGGTAGATTCATTGCTTTGTGTGTTTTGTCTCTGGATCTGTTGAAAAGTCTCTAACTGATGTTTTAGGGGAAAATGCAGGATGTCATGAATTGATTTATCCCTCAGCCACTGACCTGTGTTTTACCCAACAGGGTGGGAAGATTCCTGTCCGATGGACGGCACCAGAGGCCATCCAGTACCGTAAATTCACCTCCGCCAGTGATGTGTGGAGTTATGGCATCGTCATGTGGGAGGTCATGTCCTACGGGGAGCGGCCCTACTGGGACATGTCCAATCAAGACGTGAGTAACTACAGACAGTAAACGGCGGGCCATGAACTGTCTGACATTCTGTTAATAGATCACCTCGTAAAAAACAGGGCGCAAAAAACAGCTACTAGATTTTTATTTAAAGCTCAGCTTTCATTTTTGTCTGAAGGAAAATTATTAAAAATGTTTAAAGAGCAGAAGTGAGAGTTAATTTTATTAGCCTTAAACATTTGAAATAGAAATTGGGCCTTTCCCCTTCGTATTATTACATAAAACAGATCTTCTAATCACAGAGGGAGCGTCAGATTATTCAATTCAATTCAGTTTATTTATATGGCCAAATTCACAACACATGTCATCTCAAGGCACTTTACAGTTCAACCAGATCATACAGTCAAACTGATACAAAGTTTTCTATCTAAGGAAAACCAGTTGATTGCATCGACTCATTGACTCTTCAGCAATCCCCTCACACTAAGCATGCTTTGTAGCGACAGTGGAGAGGGAAAACTCCCTTTGAACAGGAAGAAACCTCCAGCAGAACCAGGCTCAGTGTGAGCGCCATCTGCTGAGGCCCGACTGGGGTTCATGGAGACAGAAGCAGACATAGAAAAAGCAGCCGTAAAAGGCGGCCCCCGCCCAGGAAACACACAGCCAGGCAGATTATGCCACCAGTCAGCTCCCATTGGCTCTCTGTGGTTACAATAACTTCCACTGGTTGATGGGTTGCTGATGGTGTTCCACAAGGCTGCTGGTTTAGCTTTAGGTATTGATTCAAATCCATTCTGAACAAAATGAAAACATTTTCCCTTCATTCTCACCGTCCAGTCTAAACCCTGAGTTTGAGTTAGAGAAGAAGACGGATAATTGCAAAAAAAAAAAAAAAAACTTCAGGTTATAGATGTGCAAAAGCTGGTAGAGAGAGGCATTCTGCTAAAATAAGCAGCAATAAATGGCTTTGTCAAAGTATTGACTCAGGGAAGCCAATGTTAATGCACACCCTACTTTTCATGACGCAGGTTTGAAACTTGGTATTTTTTTACCCTTTTTATTTTAAAATGTTCCTTTATTTGTTGTTGTGTTGAGACACAAGATACAAAAAAACACCACAGAAAATGTTTAATGTGTAATGTTGGGTGTACAGACGGAAAAATAGCATAAATATCGAAGCAAGACTGATGCATCGGTGTACTGGAGGCTCTGCTGAGGAGTCTGAATGAAATGTGGCATGAATGGAAGAACACAGGATTCCCTCAGATCTCTGCATATTTATTCATGATTGAGTCCTCCTGTTAATATGTAGTGAATCATAGAGGAAAAACTCCCAGTTTGTGGCCCACTTTTAAAGCTGTCTAACAAGACTCTGGTGGGAGCTGCTCGTCAGAGACGGTAACCTTGGGCTTAATTAGTTCAAGAAGTCTGGCTGTAATCATGCACGCCTGAAGGGGAGCATGTATTAAAGGGAGAGCATGCATTCGGCTTGGTTATTAATACAAATAACCAAAGTGGAAAAACACTTGTTGTGCAAACTGCTTTTTGATACCAACGTCTATGAATGAATAAAAATGAGGAAAATGAATCAGTTACAGTGAAGACTGTCTCATGTTATAGATTTGAAGATAAATGTGTTTTTTAGGATTTTAAGCTTTTTGACTACAGCTTTGCTTGTAGAAACAGTAACGTTATAATCCTTAAAGCACGGCTACAAGCCGAGCACATGTGGTCCTGGTCTAAGTATGTCACTCTTTTTGTTTTATCTACTGATGAGCTAAACGAGGCGGCGTTCATAAAAATGTTCATGTATAACAAACATATTATTAATTTTTTTCTAATCTACAGTAGCAGCCATTCAAAATGTCCCTTCCTTTTTAAACGCCAGCTGAATAGCAGCCCACTTCCCTGCAACTCCCTGAAAGATCCCCTCCATCTTCCAGCCTCTTGCATTTTGTTACTCTGACTCCACCCTTTCACTAAGTTACAGGGTCTGACCAGAAGATGACGCGTCTCTTTAGATCTTAAAGTCCACAAATCATCACAGAAAGAATATTTTAGTACAAAGATTGATGTTTAAAAAGGAATTGTAGGGGCCCAGCCAGAGACCAGCCAAGGGCTTATCAAGGAAACATTTTGAATGGCTTTTCTTGTATATAAATGAAGGTGTGATTATAAAAATCTATAGATTAAAGCAGCTTAGTGGTGAGTTGTGTTATTCTTAGAACAGGCTCATATTTTCTTTGGGTGCCACCTGTCCTTCCCCCCTGGAAGCAGGATCTGTCCCACATGTGCAAACAGATAAACATCCTGGTGTCCATAAATAATCTACCGTAAATTCTCTAATATAGGCCCGGGCCTTTATTTCACTCAAGTGCATCGCGGTCCAGGCTGTTTTATTGGATAGAGGCCAAGTATTAGAGACAGGCCTCTATTGCTATTTGAGCAAAACAGACTACCAGTGGAATGAATAAAAAATGAGATTTTGTGTCTATTTGAACCTATAAAACACTAGGTTCATTTATTGAAAAAAAAAAAGTACAGTTACCATGTCTCGCTTGGTTTGAAGTAAAAAAAAAAAATATAAAAATCCTCCAATTCTGTTTAATTCCTCCTCCTCAGTTTCCTCCTCCTCTTCATCTCTCCCTTTAATCTCCTCATCACTCGCCTCCTCCTCATGTTCTGCTGCGTCTCTGTTCTCTTCCTCGCGCAGAGCGGGCAGCCTGGCCTGTCGTCCAGCTGCGCAGGGCTGTGGTACTTGTATGTTACTTACTACCACAAGTATAATGTTGAGGTATGCCCAGAAAAATGTTTATAGCCCCGGCCTGTATTAGAGACCGGCCATTATTTACCTCCTCTGACAGCGAGACCGGCCATTATTAGAGACCCGGCCGCTATTGGAATACAGGCCAATATTAGAGAATTTACGGTAATTATGGTTCTAAAATTACTTATTTCTATCCTTACCCTCTAAAGAATGCTAAAACACATCTTTAAAAAATGTTTTATGACATTTCTGAGCCTCTTTTCATGCTTTTTATATTTCCTCCATTAAACTGGTTCTCTGACGTCATCATGGGTCATGCTCAGAGCATTTAGTTGTTTCTTTCTTTAGATTACGCACCATATACCATAAGTTTAACTCCAAAATGAAAACATAAAACTCAAAAAAAAAGACAGATTTATGTTTAATTTCAAAGCTGAGAAAGTTAGCTCCAGGAAGTAGCGTAGGATCCTATTTCCAGGATAGATTGGGCACAGAGGGATAAAACAGGAAGGATTTTAAGGCTTTTTTTTCTCAGGAAATACATTATTAACCTTTAACACATTATATTTTAGTATGCTTACTATTTTTGGGGAGTGAAAAACTTCATTTAGGTCTTTTTAACAAAATAAAATCGAGGTCGGATCGTGCTTGCAGGGTGAATAGGGCAGAGATGGCAAAAGTACTCACTTTCCGTACTTGAGTAAAAAGTACAGATACTTGTGTTAAAAAATACTCTGGTAAAAGTGGAAGTACTGATTAAACTTCTTTTACTCAAGTAAAAAGTAAACAAAGTACAGGCTTGTAAATTTACTTAAAGTATAAAAGGCAAAAGTAGAAACCACTTTTTCATGCCGCGTTTCACATTTTAAATGGATGCCCGCCAATGGGACTAGATCTCCGTTCATGTTCATTTTCAATCATCCTCGCCGCCCCATGCTACGCTATGCTAACGCCAATCGCCATTAAGCTGCAAATGATTTTGCCGCTAATGAATACCGACCTGGTCTGTTCATTCATCTTGTAGTGGTGCCAAATGCAACGTAGATTCCATCCAACTAGATTGAATTTGGTATTCACGACGTGAGAAAATAATAAACGTAACTCCATTGAAATGATTAAAAAACTAAAGTAATGTGCCAATTTTTTAAAATGTAAGTGAGTAAAAGTACAGAGATGTGGATGTAAAATGTAAGGAATAGAAGTAAAAAGTCACCATAAAAATAAGTAGCTCCATACATGCAGACAGATTATCTACATATAGATGTATAGCATGAGATTAAGTAACATTTTCAGATGATAGAGTAGCATTAATTACAGCCTCCATAGTTTCCCTATGATCAGTGATAATTCATGTATTCATGACATTTGGATCGGTACTCTTTACGTAACGAAATGCTATTTTTGAAAGCAAATATAGATTAAAACACATGGGAAAATGAGCAGAGGATCAGGATTAAGATTATTAAGCTGCACATTGAGAAGGTGCTCTGAAGTGGTGACCTCTTTATTAGAGACCTTGTTTATGTAGCTTCTTTGTTTCCTCATAAGAATGAAGATATAAAAATGGTTGTGTTTATAATAACTGTAAATACCGTAGTTAAATAAAACAAATGCGTTAACCCTTAACACACCTATGTAAGCCTCACCGTTAAGCTTCCTCTGATTAGGTGTGACTGCAAACACTGCAGCATCTGTTTGAACACTGCAGACGTGTCTGTATTAATATGCAGCTGCCGCTCCGTGACTGGAAGCTGCAAACACAATCCATCCCACAAAAACGCTTTTTAGAGTCATGGCATCTCACAGTTTTTAATTTCTCTCTAAAGAATCCATGGCAGCTTGGCTACGGATCAGCTGGGTGATGTCTTGGTGGGTCAGAAGAATTTTAGTTGTTTTTTTACAGCCTCCCTCAAAGTTAAATTGTTTTATGAGGGATCAAAATGTAGTAAATGTTTTTGGTTATTTAATTTTTTATGGCTGGTATTCATAACAGATTTTTAAGCTAATTGAAGGTAATAGCTCCATTCCTTAAAAGTTAAAAACAATCCACTGGACTTTCTTTCCATTTTTTAAGATGTTTCTCTTCCCATTCAGGAAGCTTTTTCAATTCAAAATGTCAGGAATAGCATTGAGTTCAAGGCTTTGCAGCCAGGCCAGCAATTCCCTCTAATAAGCCCCCTTTCAGAGACATAGGCAGGTGTCAGGTAAAAAAAAAGGCTAACAAAGAAACAAAACAACCCTGATTCCAAAGGGTAGACCCACTCATCAGGTTCAATTTGCATGTTTTCTAAACAAAATCAAGGCTTTGTTTTTGGTTCGCTCTATAAAGCCTGGAACTCAACGCTATTTCTAACGTTATGAAATAAAAAAGCTTCCTGGATGGGAAGAGAAACATCTTCAAACTTGGAAACAAAGTCCAGTTGATTGTTTTTAACTTCTTGGAATGACTCTGACCTCTAGTTTGGTTGGCGGGTTGTCAGATGCTAATGCAAAGGTTTTATGACCAAACATTTAAATTATTTGTTCAGAAGAAAAACAGCAACTTTTTACAGCCGTTCCATAAGTTGGCAGAGCGGCTGGAGTTCTCTTTCATTTTGTTTCTTTTATGTTTTTGTTTATTACTGTGTTAAATCTAATAAATGCCAGGAACAAGTCACTTCTCAGCTCTACCTTGGAGATACTAGGATCTGGCAACACCTGAGCTCTATCTGTTCGTATTGTTGCATAATCCTTTAGCGCTGGCCTCACCATTAGTTTTATATTTTGGCCAAACATTTTTTTTGTAGTATTTTTATTTTCCCCTCACGTAAGAGGTTTTGTGAAAATATGTTATCTTTTAAAAAGCTAGCAAGGACATTTAAGCTAACCTGACTCCGCCAGATGGATTTGCTCCGCGCATATCCATCTGGAAACCTTCCGTTGAAGTAATTTTTGGGAAGGGGTAAAAATACTGGTTAGCTGATTGGCCTATATGTTGGTGATAGAGCGGGCCAAATAAACCAATCAGATCAACGAAGCATATCGTCGTACTAACTGGCGAGGCTACTCTTTGTTAAAACCAGTGGGGAGAAGAGCAAAAAAACATCTTTCACTCTGAGAAAAGCCTCCAGAGCAGTGTTTTGCTCTTCCTTTCAGTGAAGAAATACTCTGTAATTCGATAAAAACTTGCTTTCGATAGCCACGCCTAACGCTAAGGTTTCATCGGGCTGAAAGCCGCCATGTCGCTTTTAGACTGAACTCAACCGCGCCTCAAAGCCAACGCTGATTGGGGCGTTCGTTTGGTGAACGGCTCCAAGCTTTCTCTTTAACCGGAGAGTCTCCCAGACTGATTAGCGAGAGTGAAATTTTGAAAACTTCGCGAGATCAGGATGGTCTCTCACGAGGCTACATTTAAGCTATGTCATCTAATTTTTCAATATTACCTTAGCCCCTAGGAACCCTCTGGACCCACCCGGCGGGTCCAGCTGCTACGTGACCTCGTAATTTTACCAAAACCCCCAGTATTGATGTAAAAGACATATTTGGCACAGTTTGGTGACATTTTATGGATAAATGTGCCAAAATGGCCTCTCTCCACCTAAGAAATTTCTCACTAATACCATTCTAAAATAAATATGATTCATCTGATTGAGTCCAAATTTGGTATATTTTTACACAACATTTAGATTTAAAAAGTCTGTACTACTTTTTTGTGCTATAAAAATAATATTTTGGTAGTGTTTTTGCAATGTTTATTTCAAAGAAAAATTTTGCGAGGTTCAAAAATGCAAAATATTACTTAGCGTATTTTGTCCCTAATATTTCAGGCAGCGTCAAAAGCTACAATGGTGTTGCTGACACCGAAAACCATTCATGACATCTTTTACCTTTTACAGGCGTACCAAAAAAGTTTCTTCTTAAATCTAATAGCTGTGAGAGGCTATAAGTGATTTACTTTTGTGTGTTTTATCAGGCAGAAATTTATTTATACCCCCCTTAGGGTGTAAGAGAGGTTAAAGAACTGGGTTGGAACCCCCAAAAAAAATAAATAAATAAATAAAATAGAAAATCCTATATAAACTCCTTAATAGCCTTAATATAACCAGAGTTCAGGTGTGGGGATGTATTGTTTGAATGATTTCCTCCCTGACACGGTGTAAGGGATTGTTGATTTTATTTTGTTATGTTATTTTAGACAATAAACAACATTAGATTGGCTCTACATCCCCAAAGTAATAATACAAAAATATTGCCATGGGTTTATAAAAGTTTAAAAGAAACACAAAACCACAACCGAGTAAAAAAAAAAGAGAAGAAACTTAACTTTCCTGCTCCTAATACTGCAAGATATTCAAATAAGCAGGAAGCTGCAGATGCACTCAGAATGCAGACTCTAAAGTCAGAATCCTCCTCTGTCTTTCTGCTGACATTATGAAACTCAGTACTGAGATTTCAGGGCTTTATGCAGTAATTTAATATGCGGCAGCATTTAAAACAACGCAACTTAATTTAGCAGACAGGTAATCATGATTTATTATTTCTTTTTTATTATTTTTTCCCAGTGTAGAGGATGTTTGGTTCTTTCAGAGCTTCTTTCTGCAGAAGTCACAAACTGCAATAATGATTGACTCTCCCGCAGCTCTCGCTGCTGCTGCCTGCTTTTCTGCCAACTCCTGCCGAGAGAGTCCAACCGCGCCAGACCACTTGAAGCTGTTCCTCGCTCTCGGACACTTGACACATTTTGATTGATGATGGAGGGAGACGGAGTCTGGCCTTTCCTGTACTGCTTCCAGCGTTTAGCACCCACAGCATCATAGCCAAACGTGATTAAGATTCTCCAGCCTTCCCCAGCAGGGCGCTGCTGATTGAACGCTCAGTTGTTAGAAATGCTAAAACAAGATGGCTCCACTATTTGACAGGCATCAATGTCAGAACATTTTTTTTTGTGCTTTGTCAAGATGTCAGCAAACATCCTGTGGGGATTCAGCAAGAATATTGTTTGAATTTTTCGCAACATTTTTTGCTCATTGACACCTTTTTTTCCTCCACTCTCCATGGAAACAGGCCTGATGAGAATATTGGATGAATTTATTCACAAACTCCTTAACTTTAAGACAGCTCTGCGCATCACTGTAGACACATAAACAGCCCAGACAGCATGAACTTTATCTGCGTTAATAATTTATGTCGAAAATGAAAATCACAAAATTTAAAAATGATATTAATTTTTGATGTTAGACTGGAAATACTTTTTTTAAATCGCCGAAGAATTTCAATGAACTCTAAGTGCTGGTGAAGATTCTCAGTCATCAAGGTCATAGTCTTTCCAAAAAGGCTAAATAACAATCCGCTGGTTTTGTTTCCAAGTTTCGTTTCCCTTCCAGGAAGTGTTTTCAATGCAAATGTTAGAAATATAAAATAGATTGGATGATCAAATACCTTCCAACCCGATTAAAGCCAAAAATTATGGAAAAACTGTTATGTTTAACAGGGCTGGGTAAAAAAAAAATAATTTAATAGATTTTGAATCAATTCCTTTACATTTTCACAAAATCGACGTCTAGGGAATGAGATCAATTACTTTTATAGTGACGCGCATGACGTTTACAGTCAAATAAGCAGGAAAGATTCACTCAAAATACTTCAAGCCAGACTTTTCTATGAAAACAAGTTTGCACTTTTGTGAGACAGTTTTGTTCACATCTCAAGTTTAAACTGTCTGATTTACAAGTTTGCACTTTGTGTTTAATGTGACAGGAAAAAATAAAATACATGAGTGTTTTGAAACACAGTTGAACCATCTTTCATTATTGTCAAAATAGATTGAATCGAAATTAATCGATTGAGAACTGTATGAATCAAAATCGAGTCGATTTGGGACTTTGGCCAAAATAACCAGCCCTAATGTTTACTCATCATTGCCCAATTTGCACTTTCACTGTTTGCTTGAGCTCAAGCGTATCACTTCAAGAGTGGCAGAAGAAACAGTCATAAGGGTGCATGATTTTTACATTTTACACACAAAAAACTTTACAAATCATTTTTTATTATACACGCAATCATTAACAATTTCCAGAGAAAATAAAATGGGGGCAAGCAAGGAAAACAATCTAAAAACAATCACATATTACACTCACCAGCCGCTTTATTAGGTACATGCATGGATTTTGAGTACAGTGAACTCATTGTCATGTTCAAGAAACCAGTCTGAGATGATTTCAGCTTTATGACATGGCGCATTATCCTGCTGAAAGTAGCCATCAGAAGTTAGGTACATTGTGGTCATCAAAAAGGGATGGACATGGTCAGCAACAATACTCAGGTAGGCTGTGGCGTTGCAGCGATGCTCAATTGGTACCAAGGGGCCCAAAGAGTGCCAAGAAAATATTCCCCACACCATGACACCAACACCACCACCAGCCTGAACCGTTGATACAAGGCAGGATGGATCCATGCTTTCATGTTGTAGACGCCAAATTCTGACCCTACCATCCGAATGTGCGCAGCAGAAATGGGAGACTCATCAGACCAGGCAGCGTTTTTCCAATCTTCTATTGTGAATTTCTGATGAGCTTGTGCAAATTGTAGCCTCAGTTTCTCTGTTCTTAGCTGAAAGGAGTGGCACCCGGTGTGGTCTTCTGCCGCTGTGTAGCCCATCTGCCTCAAAAGTTCCACGTGCACTATGGGTTCAGAGATGCTCTTCTGCCCACCTTGGTTTAACTAGCGGGTGAGGATTTATTTGAGTCACTATTCCCCTTCTATCAGCTTGAACCAGTCTGGCCATTCTCCTCCTGACCTCTGGCATCAACAAGGCATTTCCTCCACAGAACTGCCTCACTGGATGTTTTTCTTTTCGGACCATTCTCTGTAAACCCTAGAGATGGTTGTGAGTGAAAATCCCAGTAGATCAGCAGTTTCTGAAATACTCAGACCAGCCCTTCTGGCACCAACAATCATGCATACGCTACGTTCAAAGTCACTCAAATCACCTTTCTTCCCCATACTGATGCTTTCGGTTTTTTTGAACTGCAGGAGATTGTCTTTGACCATGTCTATATGCCTAAATGCACATTGAGTTGCCGCCATGTGATTGGCTGCTTAGAAATTAAGTGTTAACGAGCAGTTGGAGAATAAATCTGTGTCGCTGGGATTTGAATTAAAAAATGCCACTGAAACGGACCCGGTCATGCAAGCTAACGCTAACTCAACTACAGAAAAATAAAAGTAATAAACTCACCGTTGAGTTAGCGTTAGCTTACATGATCATCATGCTGGTTTTCCTTCATTATGAGCGCCACAAGCGTCCGCGTCACATGACTAAGAAAAGCATGCTTAAAGGATTGGCTGGGTGTTGGACGCCACAATCCATTGCTAATGTCTGTGACCTGAAGTAACCCTTCCCTTTTTACACTGAATTTAGGCGCCGAATTTAAGACAATAAAAATAGAGCCAATTGAATCTCAGGAGGCTGAAAATATTGAGTTTGAATTTTAAAAGGTTGAATTTTTTTTTATATGCAGAGTTTTTTAACACTCAAAAATTAAACTGAAAAATAAGTATTGAAAATGTAATCACTTTAAAATAGTAATGTGAATTTTTAGCTTAAAAGAAAAAAATAACAAATGAAATTTCAACTGTGTAGAAATAATGACAATGAATTTTTTTAGGTCAAAAATGTGTTCTGAATATATTTTAACACTGAAACAATAAGTACAAACATAAAACATTTAAATTTCAGTGGCATTTTTAACTCAAATCCCAGCGACACAGATTTACTTCCATATAAAAACACTTAATTTAAGGAATTCTTAGGAAAGTGCAGCTGTTTAAAAATGTATATAACTGGAAGTTAGCTGATAAAGGTCCAGTTTAAACCAGTTCAGCCTTTTAAAGATCAGCTGATTTAATATTATTCCAGGCTACGTGTTCAGCTTTAAAGTGTCTGATACATATTTAGCTCCGTGTTGAGATTCCTGAAGATCAACGAAGCGTGAAGCGTTCCAGAAGCTGTAAAAGCAGTCAGTAAAAACCCAGCGAGTCGACATAGAGCAACAGGGATTTCAGAGTAACATGATTCCACCTCCCTAAGAGTTGCTTTAAAGCCCGGCCGCTGTGCTTAGCTCAATAAACTGTTTTCCCACTGCGCTCCGTTAGAGGAGACGGGGAGAATAAAAGCATGGAGACTTTTTCAGGGTCAGCTGAGGGGAAACAAGGAAAGTTCTGATCATGGTAAAACGCCTGAGCTGAATCTTTTTCTAACCATGAAATCAAAGTTTGTTTATTCATTATGTGCTGCTGCTTGTTTTCTTTATTGAATTACAATGAGATGCAGAAAGTGTGACTAGACACTAGGAGCATAATTAGATGAAAAAAGAGCAGATATCCTCGTAGTTAATGAAGTGCTCTTTGCCTCTTGTATAAAGACTAATTGTTTGTGGAGGAATTCACATTCCAAAATTTAAAGATGATTTAATTCACAAGGAATTGCATATTTATTAGGGATGAACATGAAGCCCTTTGTTCTGAGATAAGAATAAAAATTCTCTTTTACGCCGTGAAACCAGGCGGCAGCAGCTATTCACCCGCAAAGTGAGTAAAGAGAGTCTTAAATGATCAGAAAGCCTTTGTTAGCTGCAGGAACTCTCTCTGGCCTCATTCGGCACATCACTGCTTCAGGCTGATGTTTCAACCCTCCGGTCTTCATCAGACAGGCTGAATGTCGTACGTGTTACATAAATTCCAACGCCATGCATCTCCCAGCTGGAAGTTTTTTCCCTGACGCTGGTTCAGCTGCTGGTTCGGCCTTGCGGTGGGGACGCCTCCAGGCTTTAATCCCCTGCAGTGCAGATTTTCACAGTGACCTTGTTTAAGACGCTCCATACTGTAGCTGGACAGGCTTCTCAGGATGTGTGTATGTGGGGAATGAAGCAAAGTCCTGCATCCTATTGATCCAGCTCAACAGGATTTGTTTTTTTCCAGTTTTTTTTTTTATTACACTGCAAAAAAATCTAAATCTATATAAGTCATTTTTTCTTAAAATAAATGTGTTTGTTCTTAAATTGAGGAGGTAAAACCAACATTTTGTCAATGGAACAAAGACAATTTACACTTAAAATAAAGAAAAGCCACAATTGCATTGTCTTATTTCAAAGTGCATATTACATCTAGTATCTTATTTTAAAGAGTAAAAATACTCATTCCATTTGGCAAAATATCTCATTTACCTACTCAAATTTAGGGTGAATACACTTAATTTAAGACATGTTTACCTTTTTCTAGATCGTTATTGCAGTGTAATTCTCTTTTAAGCTGATACAGTGCGAAAACAATCTTGAAATAAATAAAAAATCTTAAATTAAGTGTATTTAGCCTTAATTTGAGCAGGTAAATGAGATACTTTGCCAATTGAATGAGAATGTTTAGCTTTAGAATAACTTGAAATAAGACAATAGATTTTTTTTTTCTTATTTTAAATGTAAGTTGTCTTATTCCATTGGAAAAGAGTCTGACTTACCTCCCAGAATTTAAGACAAAATGTATTTATTTTAAGAAAAAAATGACTAATTTAGATTTCAATTTTTGCAGTGTGTTTATTTATGATGTTGCTTTATTGCTTTATTACATACCACTTTTTTTCTCATTTTTTTCTCAGTTAATTTTATGTTTTGTAGCTCATGAAGCAAAAAGGTTAATACACTGCAAAAATGTAAATCTAAATAAGTCATTTTTTCTTAAAATAAATGCATTTAGTCTTGAATTGAGGAGGCAAGTGAGACATTTTGCTAATGGAACAAGATCATTTACATTAAAAATAAGAAAACACAGTTGCATTGTCTTATTTCAAGAGCATGTTATCTAATTATCTTATTTGAAGAGTAAAAATACTCATTCCATTGGTAGATCATCTCATTTACCTGCTCAGATTAAGGGTAAATAAGGCTTCTAGATTGATTTTGTAGTGTATTGGGTTTTATCTTGGACTTACATAGATGTTATTCTGTTTTTGTTTTGATTGTAGTTGTAGTTCTCCTTTTGAGCTACACCAGGTTATATTCACTTCAAAGGTTGAAAGCTAGTTCTGTAGAACTGATTCACACCACAGTATCTGAAGGACATTTACAGTCAGACTGGTTTTCTGTTTAAGGAAACCCAGCTGATTGCAGTCCAGTCATTGACTTTGCGGGATTCCCTCCTCCTGGGTGAGCAGGTGGCGACAGTAGACATTCGCTTGCATCGACTCTTTGACTCGGCAAGAAGTATGCATGCAGCATCAGTGCAGAGAATAAACGTAGGAGACCGTCAGCAGAACCAGAACCGGGATCAGTGGGCGCAGCCAGGGGCCGCCTGGGGGCTCATTCAGTCAGCCAGCTACTCTAAACTCCTCTGCTTTTGGGTCCTATATATATATATATATATATATATATATATATATATATATATATATATATATTTTTATTTTTTTAACTAGAGCTGACATACAAACTTAAAAAAGATTACATCCTAATATTTCTTTTACTTATTTGTTTTTTATGTGAATTTCATGAAACTAGCATAAAATATCTGAATTAATTTCAAAATTAAAAATGTTTCCATCATGTGGTTTCCCAGGGTTTATTTGAGCACTGTATCCGAGGCGGTTTAGGAGATTGTTGGGGCCCTGAGCAAAAGACAGGCAGGGGGCCCTCTGAATTGAGAAGACAAAAACATAAAACAGACCCATTCTACAGATGAATAAATGTTAATAGAATAGAACATCCATTATCTGTTCAAGGTTGTGTCCCTCTCTTCTTGTCCTTTTTCTTCTTGTTTTTCCTCTCTATGTTTTGTACTCATTGGACTTTTCATTCTGTCTCTAAAAGGAGGTTGGAGGAGTTATACGATGCAAGAATAAGCTCACTTAGCTGATTGCTCCATGTAATGTTTCCAAGAAGGCCAAAATGATAATAACCCAGTCCTTCTTTTCACTGTAGACAAGCCATGGGATGCTTATGCAATAGTTATCTGTTCTCCATGTTAAAGAAGTATTAAAGGAGTTTTATGGGGCCCCAGGAACTTGGGGCCTAAGCTGTACCTAGTATTGCCTAATAGTAGAAATCGCCCCTAGGCTTATCAAAGTCGGAGGGGCTGAATCAGAACTGCTAACACAGCTGTTAGATTTCTTTTTGTAAAAACTGGAGCATTTCCCATCTACTCCCAGTTACACCCCCCATCTTTTGTCAGTTTCCACATGTTTCCCCTGAATGTTTATCTATGTAATGTGACATAAAGTGCCTGTTCCCGGGCTATAATTCATTTATGCTTTACAGTAGTAGCCATTCA
The DNA here is from genome assembly GCA_018398635.1 of Cyprinodon brontotheroides. NCBI lineage: Eukaryota > Metazoa > Chordata > Actinopteri > Cyprinodontiformes > Cyprinodontidae > Cyprinodon > Cyprinodon brontotheroides. Next base: position 30,154,912 of record JAGKQL010000007.1, read on the forward strand.
AAATTACTCCACTTTCCTTGATGGTCCTTGGCTGGTCCTACAATTCCTTTTTAAACATCAATCTTTGTAGTAAAATAATCTTTCTGTCATGATTTGTGGACATTAAGATCTAAAGAGAAGCATCATCTCCTGGTCATAGTCTATAATTCAGTGAAAATATGGAGTCAGAGTAAAAAATATATGCAAGGGGGGTCACTGCAGATGCTGGAAGTTTGAGGGGATTTTGCTGGAAGTTAAAGGGAAGTGGGCTGCCGTTCGGCTGCAGTTTGACTGGGAAGGGTCCTTTTGAATGGCTGCTACTGAAAGGTTTTAAACTAAAACAACTTAGAAAACCAGATATAACAGATATAAAGTCATATTTTAAAATTAAAGAGTGATACTGGATGTCTCCCGTTACAACTTTTGGCTTATGTGATATAAAATGCTCACAGTGATGTCTCTGTTTGCCCCTCAGGTCATTAAGGCAATAGATGAAGGCTATCGCCTGCCAGCACCCATGGACTGCCCCCCAGGCCTGCACCAGCTAATGCTGGACTGCTGGCAGAAAGACCGCGCTGAACGCCCAAAGTTTGACCAGATTGTTGGCATCCTGGATAAAATGATCCGTAACCCTAACACCTTAAAAACCCCTGTGGGCACGTGTACCAGGTAAGGAAATAAAGCCGAAATGACTCGTTTCAAAAGTGCTCTCACCCAATAAAGAATTTCTGCTTTGATTTTCCTGCATTAATAGATGATCTAAAGTGTCCCACGGATGATTTAGCCTCTCTCGTTCAAAGATAGAAGATCATTCCTGGAGAATCGATGGGAATAGCAGCCTGTATATGGTTTTATGGTCAATATCAGGGCTTTTAGATCAATCTCTATAATGAGTTCCTGGTGCTTTGCAGAGCAGCGGGAGCGCCAGCCTTCACTCTGACATTTGTCAGATGAATTCTATTTGCACTCAGAACATACTTTGCTGAGGTGAAATTGAGCTTAGAGGTTATAACTGGTTAAAAAGCCTTTTATTATGTGGAGACTGTGTGGGAGATGATCTATTTAAATTTCACAGATATTGATAAAAATATTTTTCTAAAGTAGAAGCCCACATCTATCATCTATTTATGAGTTTTTTTCCGATCGAAGCCTCCATACGACGCATATTTTCTCCTCCTTTTTTTCCAATTTACCGCCCTGCTGGACGCCATTGGTTGCTGCTTTGTCTCGCCTCTTTGCTTGATTGTAATTTCAGTGAAACACTTCCTCTCCACATTAGACATAAACGTCTCTCTCTGTGCCCATCCTGCAGACCAATTAGCCCCCTGTTAGATCAGAGCACACCAGACTTCGCTGCTTTCCGCTCAGTGGGAGAGTGGCTGGAAGCCATCAAGATGGAGCGATACAGAGACAACTTCACAGCGGCCGGCTACAGTTCCTTGGAGTCTGTGGCCCGGATGTCAATCGAGTAAGTGGAAACGCAGCATCGTGAAAAGAAGTTAAGGAACTTCACCTTCTTTCATCCGTACAGATTCATGGGGAGAACAATGATGCAATGTTAAAGGTTGCCATTGGAGCATGTGCATCCAAAGTGCATCTGCTTCTTTCTTCTGTGCTGATTTATAAGTGTTGGAATAACAAGGGAAAATATGATTTATATTTGTTTATTATGATGTAGGAACTACAGTATAGTCTCTGGTTACTAAGCTGATTTATGCCTTTAATAGGGTGTGAGGAGCCCACAGCACCACTCCTTTTTCTTGTTACAGGCAGACAGAAAAACACTGAAGAGAGATTTAAAAAAAAGCCTTAAAGTAAAAGTCCGGTCAGCAAGAAATAATCAATTTATCATTATTTATACCTAAAACGAATATGTTTGCACGTGATTTAATGAATTTAGCAGTAAAATATAGTAAGTAACCTCCCTCCTGCCATCTTCCAGCAGTGGACGTCACGGTGCGGTAGAGTGGCCTAGCGCGCCATTCTCCTCGCTTTACAAGCTAAATCAATGGGAACTACTAGACACATCTGCAATCAACAACAATTATTGAAGATTTCCAGAGGACTTCACCATTGAAATTCACCAGAGCTATAGTGAAACTGACAATGCCCACGTGCATGGGCAGCTGGATGCTGGGAATACATGGGGTGAAAGTGAAAAAAGAGTTATTCCACCTTTCTGATTCCTGATCCTCCACGGACGCGACGGGTTGGTTGGGTTGGATCGCCAACTTGAAGAGGAGGATTTGCCATCGAAACTTCTGGCCAGAGAAAAACCCGTAACAATGGCCAGCCAACATTTGGAAGAAGAATGTTTTCAAGATGACTTGGATAATAGCGTTGTGACAAACACCAGATACAGCACTGGGACTTGATCAACAGCCCGATACCTACAGCACCGTGGCGTCACTAACCAGTAGGTGGCAGTAGTGTTCTTTGACAAACAACATGGATGCCTCCAGTAAAAAACATTCATATGAAAATTACTCTGAATTAAAAAACACTGATCATTTATTGAACAGGATGAAATAATTTCATATTTAAAGTACTTTCAGAAGTTTTAATTCTGAATATGACGGCGGACTTCTCCTTTAAAACTCTGCAGTTAGTGCCATGTAAAGGTCTTAATCATGAGAAAAAGAAACCTCTGAAAAACCACAAATGTAACAAAATGTTTTTGTCTGCTGTGTTTTCTATACACTTAAAAACTACAAACATTGGAGGATTTCTGATAACATTTAGCTGCATTCAGGTTGATTTTTCCAAATAAACAGAATCAAGCTGAAGCCTAAATGCTAAAGACGGAGGATAATTGGACATCAGGGGGAGGAGGATGCATGGATGCTTTAGAATGAGAAGTAATTAGAAATTAGCCGTGGGATTGGGGGGGAGCAATTAGGCATGGTCTTTTTTTTATTTTTCTCACCAATTTGTTTCTTTTTTTTTCTTAATTTCGCTGAAGAAAAACACATTTTAAGTAGCAGTAATTTAAACAATTGGTTATAATTCTAAAATACCTGATCAGCTGCACACGAGGTTTAAAAGGCTTTAAATTGGGTTTAAATTTAAAGCAATGCTATGACACTGATGTTTCCATCCCTAATGACCGATTGACCATCTGGTGTTGAAAGCACAAACCTGTACACACAGTCTATGGGTGCCCCCAAGGGCCAAACAACTATCAGACAAAGTAATCAAAGAGTAAAGAATCCGTTGAACATTTAGCGTAGATAGATGAACAGATCTTCATTGGTGCAGACAGAGCATCAGCATATCTCAGCATGAGATTGTCACTGATTAACTGAGTAGAACTTGCTTAACCCTTTGAAGGGAACTCAGTGAAATACTTTGAAAATCAAAATTTGAAGCCAATAGTATTGTTTAAATCTAGGACAAGACATTATTACCTTTGTAACATTAAAAAAATATGGACGACAAAAACGAATGTCAATGCAATAATAAAAAAAGGCCAACTTGGCCGAATATATTAAGAAAAATAAAAAAAAAGTGCTTCTATAAGGAATTCATGAAAAATATGAAAGAAACAGATTTTTTTTTCAGTACAACATTACCTTAGAGGCATTAATCCTGATACGGTCACTTACATTTTTGGTTCATAAACCTAAATATAATTGTTAACTAGACTCAATTATTTTTCTTGACTTGTTAACTTTTTTTTTAACTTAATTTCCAGTTGATAATATATAATTCAGGTCTCATCTAATTTCTCAAATGCCAAAATAAGATTTACACCCATGTAGCAGGGTTTTGGCTGGATGGCTGGATATACACTACAAAAATTTAAATCTCAATAAGTAATTTTTTCTTAAAATAAGTGTATTTCTCCTTGAATTGAGGAAGTTAGTGTGAAACCTTGCCAATGGAACAAGAAAATGTACATTTAAAATAAGAAAAAACTATTGCATTGTCTTATTTCAAGGGTATATTATCCAATTATTTTATTCTAAGAGTAAATATACTCATTCCATTGGCAACTCATCTTATTTTTCTACTCAAATTAGGGGTAAATACACTTAATTTAGGACATGTTGCCTTATTTCTACATCGTTTTTGCAGTGCTTCTAGACCTCACTGAGGGGGGGGGGTAAGGGGTCCCCCTTCTTAACGCTAACTTGCCCCATAAAGGGTTAATCCCAGCGGTACATCTGTGAATCATATGTAGAGACTCAAAGTTCTGTTTCTTGTGGTTTTTAAATATGTTTTTGGGAACATAATGAGGAAACATCAAAGGGACAAAGCCATATTTGATAGGAAATATATTCTTAAAACATTTTTATGGCAAAACCATAATTTTCTTTATATATGAGTTGCAAAAAAAAATCCCCTTGTTATGCTGTCGGTTTATTGCCAGAGCTGTAATAATAACAGCATATTTTATTTTTCCATCTTCAGGCAAATCAGTTTTTTTTTTGAAGCTGGTAAATTCTGTAAAGTTCAGATGTTCACACAGTCTATCTGTTCAACAAGGGTTTTCTGTGTTTTGGTTCCACCCAGAGAAGCCGAGCTCATTTATCAACAACAGCTTCATTCACGTGTTTTTTTCCTAACAGAATGTATTTGTACATCCACAGGAAGTGTTATTTGCCAGCCTGCTGGTTTGCCCTGTATATTAGTTTAACACTATAAATGAGCTCTAACCTCAGATGGTAGAAGGAACTGTTTTCATTTAAAAATGTAAAGCAATTCATCTGAAACCTTCTCCCATTTTGTGGCTCATAAAATAGAGTGAAGATTCCCTCCTAAACGTGAGACAGTTCACTGACTCCTTCTATTATGCTTTTGTCTTGTATCATTTATCACAACCTGCCTCCATGAGCAAGCAAAGCCGGATCGCCCATGCATATCTATTTTTAGAGCTAAATCGGATCGCTCCATTAATGCTGTCGTTTATTTCTACAAAGAAAGAGAAGTTTGGATGAGCTTTTTTTGTTTTTTTGATAGGTTTGATCAGATGAGACTGCCTCACATTGTAGAGGGAGATAATGGAAGTATAGAAAATTTTTGTGACAAATACATTTCAACATGCACTGGAAAAACAATCTAGAAATAAGTAAAATATCTTAAATTAAATGCATTTACCCTTAATTTAAGTAGGTAAATGAGATGAATTTCCAATGGAATGAGTATTTTTACTCTTAAAATAAGATATTTAGATACAATGCACTTGAAATAATGCAATGCATTTTTGTTTTTGTTTTTTTGTTTTTTCATCATAAATTGTCGTGTTCCACTGGCAAAATGTCTCTTTTACCTCCTTTATCCAAGAACAAATGCACTTATTTTAAGAAACAATAACTTATTAAAGGGGAATTTCGTTTTTTTTTTTATTGGTCCTTGATTTTACGTTATTACATCATGTTCTACGCACCCATATGAGTTTTGTGTCATTTGGAGCCGTTCTGAAGATATTCTGCTAGGTTAAATCCAGAGATGGCAAAAGTACTCACTTTCCGTACTTGAGTAAAAGTACAG
>JAGKQL010000007.1:30160883-30187728 GCA_018398635.1 Cyprinodon brontotheroides
GGCATTGTGTGGAAGCTAACGTTAGCGTAGCAGTCTCTGCTGGCCTCAACGTGATCATTTATAAGGTTGAACACCCACAGTGAAACCTTGCTGTGATTCTCTTGTGCATTTTGATTTATGGATGTACACGAAGCAGCGGATATAAAGGTTGCCCCTCGGGACTTTTGGTATGTTTATGCTTTTAAACACAGTAAATCTATATAACTGATTAATCAAATGAACGTATTAAAATCCCAGCCCTAATAAAAACATAGAAGAGATGCCCAACTAAAACAACATTTGGAAAGAAAAGAGAAAAGCGTTTTTTCTTTTTAATCTTTTTAAAAAACTTTTATCCCTCTAAGCATCCCGTTTATGTTTTACTAAGAGTCTGGTGCCTAATGGGTTGATAATCATCTCACCCCAGTGGTCTGGAGAGGTTTTCTTTAAATTGATAGTTGTCCTAACTTGCAGGTGTTTGTCAGTTCAATTCAGTTTATTTCTATAGTGCCAATTCTGAGCATATGTCATGGCAATCCACTTTACAGAGTAATAAAGTGTTTGCAGCATTTTTCCTATCCATGTGTTTGAAATGTTTGTGTGTGTCATGGTGTTTCAAAGTTCTGACCCAAAAATGCTGAAAACTGAACAGAGAGACCAGGTATTAAAGAGTTTAGCGGGTCTTATTGAAGAGGTAAACAGGGGGGGAAGTGTTGCTCTGAACACCGCTCAACCGGAACTGCAAAGTGCAGGAGGGAAAGAAACAGCGGTTAGATTCCCACGGGCTCAGTGGGGAATTTGTGCTCGTGAAACGACTCACGTTTCCAGTGAAGTTGTTGTGTCCTTGACTGCCTGTATGTGTGCTGTGGTTCAAGTGTCTGTCTGATTCGGTGGGAGGCCGAGGAACAGGTTTTACCCAGAATGCGGTTGATTGTTTGGAGAACAGAGATACTGACTGCAGCTCAAATTTCCTGCAGGGACTTTGAGCGAAGGTAAAAGTGGAGAATAATCCCTTTCTCGGTGAGAAGCTCAAACGATCTTTTGGGGAAAGTGGATTCAAACCTCCTGTTTGAAGCCCAGCTCAGTTTGAAGCTCAGTTGATCCTTCCAGTACGGTGGCTGAGAAGTGCAAAACACATTTACAATTCATAAACACATTAACAAATAAAAACAAAATAACATTTGAAGAAACAAAATTATATTTTATGAAACAAATGTATTTTTTGAAAAAAAGTTAAAATTTTTAAAAACACATTTACAATTCAAAAACACATTAACAAATAAAAAACAAAATAACATTTGAAGAAACAAAATTATCATTTTATGAAACAAATGTATTTTTGAAAAAAAGTTTTAGTTACAATTTTAAAAACAAATTTACATTTTAGGAAACAAATTCACATTTTAATATAGAGTTAGAATTTAGGTGAGAAAGTCACATTTTTAGAGAAAAATATACATTATACTTATATAGGGGAAACAAATTTACATCTAAAAATTTTGACTGTTCGGAAACACTTGTACAAGTGCAAAGACAAAACTGCAAAAGGCAAAACACAGTTACATAGCCAAAAACAAATTAACAAAAGAGCGGCTACACGGAAGGGAATGTCCCAGTGGCCGGATGTGACGTCACGATTACCCTGACTTGTGGTACAAACAGCTCAATCTGTAGTCCTTCTGCTTCACGACGAGAAAAGTCAGCGGCGATTTTTAGATGGAAAGAATTTCAGCTGAAGCTGTTTTTCTTAAGTTTACGCTAACCGAACAATGGCCATTTTGCCCTTATTGCGGTTTTGGAAGTTTTACGGGACACCGGACCAGATGGCGGGGACCAAGCGGCTGGGGCGAGGGCGAATTTCATTAGCAGTGTAGCTGCCGTTGCAGCAGTTCGGTGGTCCTGCCACCTGGTCCGTGACCGTAAAAGTTCCAGAGACCGTCCGCACGAAGAACAAAATGGTGTAATTATTGTAATGGCTGAAATTTGCTCCACAATAATAAAATCGCCGCTGACTTTTCACGTGAAGCAGGAGGACTACAGATTGAGCTGTTTGTACTACAAGTCAGGGTAATGATGGCACGTCACATCCGGCCACTGGGACATTCCCTTTCCGTGTAGCCGTCTTTTACATTAATTTGTTTTTGGCTATGTAACTGTGTTTTGCCGCTTACAGGATTTTTGTCTTTGCACTTGTACAAGTGATTTTCGAGCGGTCAATTTTTTTTTAGATGTAAATTTGTTTCCCTAAAATGTATTTTTTTCTCTAAAATGAAACAAACTTTCTCTCACCTAAAATCTAACTTATTTAAAATGTGAATTCGTTTTCACTAAAATGTTAATTTGTGTTTAAAAATTTAAACTTTTTTTTTTCAAAAATACATTTGTTTCATAAAATATAATTTTGTTTCTTCAAATGTTATTTTGTTTTTATTTGTTAATGTGTTTTTAGAATTGTTAGTAAAAATGTGTTGCACTTCTCAGCCACCAGTATTCCAGGAGAAGGTCCGAGACGATCCAGTTAGCAGGACAACTTCCTGCCAAGAGGCAAAGACAAAAACAAAAGTTAAACTCAGGTTGACAAAAACTCCAGCGTGGTGACTCACCAAATACTGCTTGACTAGAGTACCCTAAACTGGTAAACACTCTCTGGCTTTGAAGTAGTGGCGGTCAGCGGCTTAAGAACACTCCGTTTAACGAGGAGCCACCATCAGCAGGTGCCGTGAGGAGGCGGATCAGAACCAAGGCGCCTCCTGGTAGATGAAAGGGAGACAAACACAGAAAACACAAAACAGGAGAATACACTGCGACAGTGTGTTAGTCTCATATTTTAGTACTTTTTGTATTTGTTGCACATTATTCTCATATAGTGCAAAGCAGTGACCTGGAAAGTTTAGTTATGCACTACTTTTACAGCGTGCATGTGCCTTCTACTCATTTTTATTAGGGTATTCTACCCACATGACTAGACTAACCAGGATCTTCCTTACCCATTGCAATATAGGCGTCTTCAACATAAACCAGATTGACAAATTTAAACTGCTGACCCTCATATCTATCTTGCCTTTACTCTACCAGATTAAAGTCACCTACTGACCTTAGCTTACCAGAGAGACAGACTGCACTTTAACAAGAATGTAGCAGAAAACAGCCGCACACACTGAGCACATTTCCCCAGTAAATGTACACTATATTGCCAAAAGTATTTGCTCACCTGCCTTGACCTTCACATATGAGCTTTGCGTGACACCTGCCCTAATCCATAGGTTCAATATATGACCGTCCATCCTGTGTTGCAGTTCACAGCTTCAACTCTTCTTGGAAGGCCGTCCACAAGGTTTAGGAGTGTGCTGGAATTTCTTTAACCATTCTTCCAGAAGGCATTTGTGAGGTCGCACACTGATAGACTGGTAGCGCCTGGCTCTCAGTCTCCGCCTAATTCATCCCAAAGGTGTGTTTCTATCGGGCTGAGGTCAGGACTCCGTGCAGGCCAGTCAAGTTCATCCACACCAGACTGTCTTTATGGACCTTGCTTTGTGCACTGGTGCACAGTCATGTTGGAAGAGTGAAGGCCACCCAAAACTGTTCCCACACAAAGTTGGGAGTATGTAAAATGTCCAAAAATGTCTTGGTATGTTGAAGCATTCAGAGTTTCTTTCACTGGAACTAAGGGGCCAAGCCCAGCTCCTGAAAAACAACCCCACCATCATAATCCCTCTCCCAACAAACTTTTACACTTTGGCAATAATGCAGTCAGACAAGTAATCGCTCTCCCAAGCAAACCGCCAAACCTAGACCCGTCCATCAGATTGCCAGATGGAGAAGCCATCTCCGCCACTCCAGAGAAATGCTCACTGTTTCTCTATATCCCAAAGTGGCGCTTGCTTACACCAATTCATCCCCGACGCTGCACCTGCATGCTTGGATGCAGTAGCTGTTCACCATGGAAACCCATTCCATGAAGCTTCCTCTGCGCACTGTTCTGAGCCAATCTGAAGGCCATGAAGCTTGAGGTCTGTAGCACTGACTCTGCAGAAAGCTATGACCTCTTCAAGATTGCGCGCCAAGCCAGCATCCTCGACCCCTCGCCTCCGCCAGCTTACGTCACTGTGTTTGCCGCCCCAACACTTCATTTTCTTATAATACAGCTGACAGTTGACGGTGGCAGTTTAGGGAGCGTAGGAAATTTGACTTACTGGATTTGTTGCACAGGTGGTATCCTATCACAGTTCCACGCTGGAATTCACTGGAAGTTATTAGAGTTTAAATCACTCTTTCACACTGTAAAACAGCTCCAAAGTTTTAAATACACCTGTGGCCATGGAAGTTATTGGAACACCTGATTCAATAATTTGGATGGGTGAGCAAATACTTTCGGCAATATAGTATTTATAATCAGGCTATCATGATAAATTTCACACTGGCCAGATGTTGATAATTAAAACAAATTGGACCATAAATGAAGTTAAGTTTTATAAATTGGACATGGGGACTAAGAATTAAACACGATTGTTGAAATTTACTCAATAAGTAAGCTTAATCGGTCAAATTAACACATAGTTCAGGTGTTTGGATTCATATTTTATCACAAATGTTCTCAAATCCTAAAGTTTTGGACTGTTGCCATTACTGACAGTGTCGTTGTTTTTTAACTGGATTTGGTTAAAAGGCGGACTGAGCAGTTGGTATTACTGCTGCATTACAGCAAGAAGGTTCTGGGTTCGTTTCCTGGCCTGGGGTCTTTCTGAATGGAGTCTGCATGTTCTCCCTGAGCATGCGTGGGTTCTCTCTGGGTTCTCCAGCTTACCCCAACAGTCCAAAAACATGACTGTTAGGTTAATTGACTGCTCTAAATTCTTTTAAAAGCTAATGTGTTGTTGTCCTGTTTACTTCTGTGTTGTCCCAAGCGCCATGACCGTTCAGGGTGGTACCCGCCTCCCACCCACGTGACAGATGGTGGTGGAGATAGCAAACCGGCCACCACCCCTTGCAGGTGTGGGATACGTGACAGAAAGTGGATGGATGGTTAAAAGACCCCTTCATTAAGTTCAAGACTCCAACACTTTAGGGTAGAGCAATGTCATTTCTTTTTTAGATATTGAAAATACAACAGAATTTAATTAAAATTTAATCTTACCAGGTTATATTTTCAGTTATTTTCATCCATCCATCATCTTACACGCTTGTCCCAATTGGGGTTTCAGTTATTTTTTAATCCCAAAATAATTCCAATCTAAATAAAACTTAGCATTACTTTTCTAACTTGGCAGTTTTACACTGTGAGTGTTTATAGTTGGAATTGTCATGTTTTGGTTGACAGGAATGAAATGCATTCCTTACTCTGCTCAACTACAGATACCGTCTTTCTGAAGGTCCCAGCACATGATCCTCATCTCCAATGTTAATGAAGAAAATATGTTCTTCTTCCTTCATTATGTGCTTACATATATACAGATAGACACAGACAGATAGACGGATGGACAGATACGTAGTTCTGATGAAGATTAAATCAGGAAATCAAGTATTTCCAATTTTAGCTTCCCTTCATTAGCTTCCTATTAAATCAAAAATAGAATTTAATATCCTCCTTAGCTCTAAATAACCAAGCTCCATCTGATATCAGAGATCTGATTGTTCCTTATGTTCCTAACAGAGCACTTCGCTCTCAATCTGCAGGTTTACCAGTGGTTCCTAGAAAGGGTAATTAATTATTTGAATGGGAGGCAGATCTTTTAGACTATTTTTTTTGTTACCTGCTTCCAGTTTTAGTTCTACTTAAATGTTCCTGTTTTAAGGAAATTTAGAGTAACTCAGGTTATCTTGAGCTATTGTATGTCTATGATCCCATGTCTGTGCTTCTATAATCCCACCACACATGACTGCATGACTGCAGCTCCATTAGTGTACACACTTGGTTCAGCTTGATGGTGGTTAACACTGCCTCACTGATGAATATAACTATTAACCACATTTTAACTGTGACTGTTTGTTCTATTTTTTTATTATTAAGAACTAAATCCTGTCTTAGTTTCGTAGTTGGGTAACTTCCCTAGATCGGACCACTACAGGAGCTAATACTGAAAAACTATTCTCTCTTTAAGAAAATACTTGTGTCTTTTTGTATATCTACCCTATCCATTAAGACAGGGGTCTTCAAAGTTTTCCAGGCCAAGGACCTCCAAACGGATGGCGAGATGGAGCGAGAATCCACTAATTATATATATATTGTATAAAATTCTGTTATATCAAACTGGAATTACCATCAAACAGTCACTGTATTACAGATGGAGTAATGTAACTAAAGTAATTTCTCACTGGGATTATTAAAGAGTATTTCTACGATTCCTGGTTGATGGGACAGGTATTGTAAATGAAACGCGGTGCCCAGATTGAAGAGCTCCTGTGTGTCTCTGAATGTGAGCATTGTTAATGACTGAAAGACATCTTCTGCCTCTATTTATCTGTTTACTACAGTGTGTTAAATTCATGTTAATGTGGAATTAAAGACATTTCAATTAGTGAAAAAAATTGCAGGGGGAGGCAAAGAAGTCTAATCAACCAAAACTTTCGTGACCCCATACAGTACCTCTGTGGACCCTCTAGGGGTCATGGACCCCCTGTTGAAGACCTCTGCACTAAGAGAGTCTTGTTATGCTGGAAGTTTCTTCTTGCTAAAAGAAAAAAAATGCTCTTCAGATGCTACAACATGCTAGCGCCTGGCTCACGCCAAGATGGATTTATCTCGCCCATATCCATCTAAAACTACTTCCCGTTGAAGTAATTTTGGAAGGGAGCGAAAATAAGTGGTTGGCTGATTGGCCTATGTTGGTGATAGGCGGGCCAAATAAACCAATCCAGATCAAAGGCGTGTTTTAAACTAACAGGCGACGGCGAAGAGGGAGCCAATTGATAGATCAGGAAACTCTTTACCCGGAAACCAGTCTCGGGAGAAGAGCAAAACATCTTTTCCTCTGAGAAAAGCCTCCCAGAGCAGTGTTTTGCTCTTCTTTCGAGTCAAAAGAAATACTCTGTAATTCGATAAAACTTGCTGCGATAGCCGCGCTAGCGCTAGTTTAGATCTGCTGAAACGCCATGTTCTTTGGGCTGAACTGTCGCGCTTCTCTTTGCGTCACACCTCAAGCCGCCTCAAAGCCAGCGCTGATTGGACGTTAAGTTTGGTGAGAGCGGCTCCCAAATTTTCTTTAGCGAGGAGGTCTCCAGACTGATTGCTTGAGTGAAACAGCGGCTTCAGCGAGGATCAGGATGGTCTCACCGAGTTAGCTACATGCAGGGTTTGCTGCAAAGTCAAAGACCTATTGCTAGCATCTGTCCAATCTAGCTACATGCTGACAAACTGATTTAATATACTGACCAAAATAATGTCAGAAGCTTTAGCAGGTATTAAAAATACTCCATATAAGAAATGCATTCTAATACTGAACATCTTACAAAAAGTCCACACCAAATCCCTTTTTAGATAATTTAGATGTAAAACCAAAATAAACTGATGTTCCCTGTTGATGGCAGGGGTCTCTGTTAGGTTTTTTTTAGGATACATAACACTTTTTGCAGGAACCACCTCATTTTATCTTCAAGACAAGGGAGACAGATTCTGCATAAAGAGTTTGGTTTCTTGCATCTGTAAATATCCCTTAATATTTCCCCAGAGGATACACCTGAGCGTTGAAAGCAAAGCTTTTGTTTTCTAAATGGGTCGTGATCCATTTTCCACATGGAGTCCAACAGGTAGCCATTCATCAAGCATATGCTTTTCTTTTCTAATCAATTTCACACAGCTTAAAACCATTCATCTCCATATCATTGCTTGACGGCTATATTAGATGCAAAATGTCAGATAGCGTAATAATGTTGAAGCAGGGCTGTGGATTATTGTAGAATTACCAAACACAAATGATTTCTTCCCCTATTATCTTCCTCTGGCGGCGTGCCCTGGTTCTGTTATTTGCTTTGGCAGTACATCAACGTATTGATGACATGTAGATAAAGACATTTTATCCTCTGATATATAATGATTCAATGTGTTATGCATCACAGGGTGGTGATTTGCTGAAAACTGGAATATAATCAAGTGGAATTTAACTTGATTATTGACTTCAATCAGAATAATGCCTTTGCTTTGCAATTTCAAAGCAAAGTTCGATGGAACCATAAACAAGGCCCCCGTCCGGGTGAAAGAACCAATTTTAATTTGGTTTCTGCATGTCAGAGGGCACCAACTGGAGCTCTGTTTAAATCTCATCATTATTAGCCTGTATGCATGAAAAGGGCCTCATACCCTTCATTTAGTGTTGGTGTGAAAGTGCCAAGGTGGAGTCAGGTTATTGAATGTCCGCTGAAACACCTCTAAGCCCAGAATGAAAACGTTCAGAGCCAAGATGATGCATGTTTCTAAGGCAGAGGACAGTAAAGGCATCCCACAGCGCTGACCAACAACAGCTGTCGTCCTTTACCTCAGGCAGCCTTAGAGCCACTACAACCTATTATTTTCAGTCATTAAAGAGGGTCAAAATGCAGAGCTGTTCATGCAGGAGGTGGATCCTAATAATGGGTTATTTGATTATGATCTAAAAGTGTTGAATATAAAAGTTAAAGGCCATTTAAGTACGAGTAGCATTAAGATAATCAAAGCATGAGCAGAGCCTTTGTTTCACTGTTGTTTATTTCAATAAATAAAAAGAATGTGCTTAATGTGATTCCTGTTACTGAAGCATTAATCAGGACTCATGTTCTGCTATGCCATCCCTTTTATTTTAAACAGTATTTTCTTACTAGTGCTGATGAAAATCAAAACAAACCAAAGAAAAAGCTATTTGTTAACATATTCTGAATGAAAGAAATATTTGAAAGAAATTATTAATGGCTTTTTTAAATATTTTGATTTATATTTTTTATATATATTAAAAAAATAATAATGGCTTTACTAATGCAGAAACAATGATGCATTTCAAACTTTCTCTACTAACCCAGACGACCTTTTTGTTTGTTTGTTTGTCTTGTGGAGGCTGGCTATCCTGATTTTCTACTAAAGATGTATGAATATAAACCAGTATTAATACCAATGTACTTGCATTAGTTATAAAAGTCTGAAATTAAGACATTTCTGAAAATTTTTTTCTAAAAAAATCTCTTTAATGCATCTTTTTTTAACCTTCTAATATTATGGGACATAAATAATAACTCATAGTGTCAGAAAGTAGGAAAATAACACAATATAATCAATATACATATGTTGGTGATTTATATCTATTTTGCTAAAACTATTTCAGAAATATTTGTAATGAGCTTGACTCCATTTGAGGATCTTTCTGCAGCGCTTCAGGGAATCCATGTGTTTGCACCTTAAAGGCAGCATTTATTCTAAATGGCCTTCAGTTCATAATACTCTTTGGTCTCTGATAATGAGCTGCAACAAGTTCTCTTCAAATGCCTGGAGCATAAAATCAACCAAGTCATGTGGAATTAGGTAATATGGGAAACAACACTGGTGCTACAATCTGTTTACTGCTCTCAAGGAAAGCCATTCCTCGCCACACTGAGAAGTTTAGAAATCATAATTATCCCTCCTGAACTTCTTCATGTTCTGGTTTTACTACAACCTTTTTTTTTTTAAATAGGAACTTATCAAAGTAAAAGATGCAATAAAACAAGAACTTTCTTAGTTTGGTTTACTGATGAAAACATACGTTGATCACTTGTCAAAACATATACTAAACAGTTTACAAAAAGTACACAGGCAGCTGCCTAGGGCCCCAAATTCCTGGGGGCCCCATAAAACTGTTTACATGTATGGTTAATACAAATATTCTTTATTTAGGCACATTAATTTTGTTTTTGATAAAAATCCTTTTTCTAAAATGCCATCAGAACGCTTAAAACATTAAGTGTGTCTCAGCCCCCCCCTTCAGTGTCCACCATATTGGATCAGTCCATTTGCTGCACATGTTCAGAAAGGTCCAAACAGACAGCAGCAAACCATTTGAAAACAAACCATGCAAAGAGCAGTGTTGCCAACTTAGCGCTTTAGTTGCTATATTTAGCCACTTTTCAGACCCCTCTAGCACTTAGATTTCTAAAAAGCTCCTAGCGCCAAATCTAGAGACTTTTTTCTGCTACTGGAGATTTTGGAGACAACATCTATGTTAGAGTGATAATTATAAAATATTGTGTGGACATATGAAGCATTGAAAGAAAGAAGATGCTACATTTCTATCCAGTGATTCAATCAGAAGGGTCATAAACGTTTATGACCCGCATCCAGTAGGTCATGAGGCAGAGTCACACAGTTGTGCGACTTCCATTCAGCCAGATGGATGACCTTATGACCTGCATCCTGCCAGATAATCATTACTGGGTCTTCTGTTTAAGGCCCGCCCTATTATGTTGTAAACTGTTAATAAAAGGCTTTGCTGTGAAGGGATCAGAGAGATTGTGTGCTGGTTTGAGCCTGCAGCTTCTCTCCCCTTTGCAGAGGTTGACTTTTCCAAATCCCTGTCTGTGTTTGATCATTTCCTCTTAATCTTTTAAACTCACATTTCTCTGGATTAAAACCCAACACTCTAAAAGCAGCGAACTCTGCTCTCCAGAGCGAGTAGATTGGTAACCCCGCCTCCTGCTCTCCTCTATCTTGTCTGCTGTCATGATTCATGCAGCTATTATTTCATCCAAATGAAAAATGGAGAACAGAGAAGCAGATCATGGCTTGTCTACAGTGAAAAGAAGGACTGGGTTATTTACTTTGGCCTTTTTGGAAACACAGGAAGGAGCAATCAGCTAAGGGAGCTTAGTGCTTGGAAAAAATCTTTCATTCCTTTAGAGACAGCATGAAAAGTCAGCTGAGTACAAAACATAGAGAGGAAAACAAGAAGAAAAGGGACAAGAAGAGAGGGACACAACCTAGAACAGATAATGGATGTCTATTCTATTTACATTTTTCTATCTGTAGAATGGGTCAATTTTATGTGCTGTCTTCTCAATTCAGAGGGGATCCCTTGCCTGTTTTTGCCTAGGGCCCCACATTTTCCTAAATCCGCCCCTGAATGTAGAGGAACTTCTGTTGGTGAACAATATCAATGCTTCCATTATCATAATGGCTTTTTGTTTGATGGTGCAGGGCCTCTTACATCTGAATGCTGTTTAGCTAATGTTGGCATCGGTGCATTTAGGAAACTTCACTTTGTTCATCATAACGAGATTCTGACTAAGTGTTGCAACCTTTCTGAGCAGCATTACAGTAAAGAGAGGAGGAGGACTGCTGGGCAGCGCTTACAACTAGAGGCTTGGTTCCCATGAAGACAGAGGCTGTCCAGACGTCGACTCCAATACTCTGAGAAAACTGTAAAACAATGTAGGATATGAAATGAAAAGATCTGATAAGAAATAAAACTAACACAGCCGTTTGAAAACTAATGTTTCTTTTTGCTCTCCATACTATTAAACAGTTTTCAGCTTTTCTTATACTTTTCTTCCATTAGTTTGTAAAATATACATTTTATTGAATTCAAAGTAAGTGTATTTAAATATGATTTGAGCAGCTGGGTAAATTAATACGGCCAGTGGAATATGATTTTTGCACTTTAGATAGAAAAATTTTTTCGGGATTCTCAAACATTAATTTTATTGGTCAATAATTCAACCTAACCTTTGAAATGAAGGAAAAATACACTCATTTCAAGAGATATTTACTTATGTTTAAATCACTTTTTGAACTGTGTTATAATAAACTATCATCATATAATAATAATGTTGTTAATCCTAATGAAAAGTAAATTTATATACAATAAAACTTTTGAAAAACAAGCAGCAATTAGTTACTGCTAAAGGTGACCTTTTCTCTGTCTCTTGGCCGTAATTCACCTTGTGATCCCCACTTCCTTACTTTAACTGTCAGATCCTCAGTCCTTTAGGGTTCTAGGTAGTTATCAAACATATTCACCAGACAATTTCTCAGCATTCCTGCAGATTTCAGCAACAACAGGTGTTCTCCTATGAAGGCAAGGACACCACTTTTCCCAGTGTGAAGTCCTCCCATTCCCCTTTCCCACAGGCTGAAAAACCCATTTAAACCAGGGAACAATCGGCTTTCTACCCGGGTCAGATGACAACATGAAATGTTAACATCACCAGATCCGGTTTTCCCCCCTTTAATTTCATGACACCATTGAAAGCAACGTACAGACATCAGAACAGGGCACCAGTCACATCTGATCTAACAAGAAGAAACAACTCAGTTTACATTCAACATGCTGGTGAAGAGTCCCAGTCATTTTGGAAAAAACTCACACCAAGAGAAAAGACAATTAGGAGAAATTTATTGATACAATTTATTTGTCTTTGGCGCTCAGACCTCAGCAGGAAACTTAGCGCTTAATTTCTATAGATATGCATGAACAGGAGTAAAGAATAGGGCTGTTTCCCTCCAGGCCTGAAACTGGTGGTGGAGTGGAGATAGATGAAGCTGGTCAGTCTGTGGAGCTGCTGGTTAGAAGGCTTGGGTCTGCTGAGGCTTTATGGAGAGAGATCCCTGGTTTGTGTGGGAGGCTTCACTCAGGACCTGGAAGATGGAAGTCCCATTGGATAACTTTGGGTTGAGAAGACCTGTCCATGATGAGCAAGCATGAAGTGACAGTGGAGAGGAGAAAAAAACACCCTATCAATCCTCAGAAACCTCTGGGAGAACATGGCAGTCTCCTGCCGGATCAGTTGATTCCGGGAATTTGGGAGGAATGACACTCTGATGATGCTTTAGACGATGGTGGAGGAGGGGTGGAGGTGGGTTGGCTTGGCGTCTCAGAAGTCAGGCAAGTATGTATCACCTCTTTGGAGCGGAGGCAGGTAGTATCGAAGGCAGCACCCAAGATGAAATAAGGATGTGGGCGGTGGTTTCCCAAAAGCTATTGGCTGTGTCGCAGGTGGAT
Organism: Cyprinodon brontotheroides; assembly: GCA_018398635.1. Taxonomy (NCBI): domain Eukaryota; kingdom Metazoa; phylum Chordata; class Actinopteri; order Cyprinodontiformes; family Cyprinodontidae; genus Cyprinodon; species Cyprinodon brontotheroides. Next base: position 30,173,795 of record JAGKQL010000007.1, read on the forward strand.
AAAAGAAAGCAATGAGGTTCTTCAGTTGATCTTCTGCTTTGGCTCCATTCCATAAACCTTAAAAAACAATCCACTGGACTTTGTTTCCAAATTTGAAGGTGTTTCTCTTCCCATCCAGTAAGCTTTTTGAATTCAAATGTTAGAAATGGCATTGAGTACGGGGTTTTATACAGTAGCCCAACAAAGCCTTGTTTATGTTTAGAAAACATGCAAGTTGAAACGGATGAACGGGTCCACCCCTTTGGAATGGGGGTCATTTGGCTTCTTTGTTAGCCTGCAATGCCCCATACCTATCTATGTCTCTGAAGGGGGGTCATTAGAGCGAATTGTTGGTCTGGCTGAATAGGTGGGTCTTCTGTTTAAGGTTGATTTTTCTATCTTAACATAGCTGGCTTCCTTCACGTCCCTCTCAAACCATGTGTCTTCTTTGTATCCAAATGTGAACATTCTGGTCCTCCAAAGAAATGTCTGCCTTTGTCCATCAGGAAGTAGGTGTACGCTGGAGTCTTGTGGCTCAGAGGAGAGCTCTTCTGTGTTGGAGCCATGCTGGAGAGGTTGTTTGGTTTCTCCAATATAATTATCAGAGCATTCCTCACTGCATTGAACTGAAGACACCACTCCATTCATACACTGAAAAATTGACTTCAACCGATTTTTGTATTTAATTAATCATATTTAGTTACTTAAACACAATTGTTTTATGTCCTACCCTGCTAACATGATAACCTGGATCGCTCTTAACTTTCTGCTTCTAAATGCAGACAAAACAGAAGTTATAGTCTTTGGACCAGAGTCTCTGAAAAAGAAACTGATTAGTCAGTCACTTCATTTGGGTGGGATTAAACTGATTTCGTGATAATAAAGTAAAAATCTTGGTGTTATTTTTTTGATCAAATGCAGGATCTGTCATTTAAATCCCATATCAAAGAGGTTTCTAGAATTTCCTTCTTTCATCTGGAGAATATTGCCAAAACTTACAAATCTCCTGTCCAGGGGTGATGTTGGAGAAACCAGTCCTATTTTTATTTGTTACTTCAAGGCTGGACTATTGTAATTCTTTACTATCAGGAAGTCCACAAACTGTAGTTAAAAGCCTTCAGCTGATCCAAAATGCTGCAGCCAGAGTTCTGATGAAAATTAAAAAGAGAGATCATCTCTCTCCTATACTGGCTTCTCTTCATTGGCTTCCTGTTAAATCCAGAATAGAATTTAAAATCCTCCTTCTCACATATAAAGCCTTAAATGGCCAAGCTCCATCTTATATCAGAGATCTGATTGTTCCTTATGTTCCTAACAGAGAACTTCGCTCTCGTCCCACTCGGTCTGCCTGTCCGTCCTCTAACGAGTTCTGCACTTCTGGACTAATTCCCCCAAAACAGGTCCCAGGGATCACCAAGAAAGCCCCAAACGTGAGTCCACTCAAACTATTTATCAGCCTTGTTCAGTTTCCCTATGGACCATGAACTCATTCTGTGATTTCCCCCTTAGAGTTTCCGGTTCCGGTTCACCAGATCGCTGGGTTCCTCGCTGAGAAATACCTGCTTTCTATCTCTCTCTCTATGCTTTCTAACCCTCACCAATAAACCTGTTGACTTTACTCGCTCTCTGAGTGTGTTTCCTGCATGTGGGTTCGATTACTCAAACCCACCATGACATCCTTGAACCCCAGGGCCTCAGCAGATGGCGCCCACACTGAGCCTGGTTCTGCTGGAGAAGTTTCTTCCCGTTAAAGGGAGTTTTTCCTTCCACTGTCGCTAGCCAAGCATGCTTAGTGTGAGGGATTGGCTGAAGAGTCAATGAGTCGATGTAATCAGCTGGTTTTCTAGATAGAAAACTTTGAATCAATCTGTTGAACTGTAAAGTGCCTTGAGATGACATATGTATGGTGAAATAAACTGAATAGAAATGAAAATTGAATAAGTTTAGATAATAAATGTGTAAAACAGGAAAGTTTCCCTTTTGAATTAAATCAATAAAATAATTAAATGATAAAAAATGATATTGTTAATGATTTGGGATGTGGCAGAAATAAACCACGACCCCTGAAGGACACCTGGAGACCTCTCTATTAATGTCAGCCATGTTTCTTCCAGTCTGTGTCAGGATGATTTCACGCTGCTCCAGTAACCCAGAAGAGGCCAGTCCCTGACCGATGCTCCTCTATATTCAGGTAGAAGTTTCCTGCATTGCCTTTATTGAATTATTTACAGTAGCTTCCCATTCTGCTGGTCTTTTGTGGCCATTTTATCTTTTTAAGATGAAGCCATAACTTCTTAGACTTTTTGCCATTAAAGTTTATTTTTATATACAGTAATTCAGAGTCCTTTTTCTTCTCCTTCCTCTACTTTTTATTTTATCGTTTTAAAAGCATTTCTGCCACATAAAGCATTCCAGCTAAAAGGTTAGCAAACAATAGATCAGATGAAGGGTTCAGATGCATCTCTCACATCTTATGCCAAATTTTCTTTTTATTTTCTCAAGGACACGACTTTCAGATACATCCACCTGCGTTTTTCAGTGCTTTTACCTGCCAATGAATGTTTCTTTGATTGTCTCTTTGGAGAAGCAACAAAAGTATGCCATGCCTGCCAAAATAAATCAATAAAATGCCTTTAATGTAAATACAATTTGGAATTATAGGTGGCTGTTCTGTGCTTGCGACAAGCTGCTAAGAAATGTTTTTGTACCGTTGTTTTTATACCATCTCACATCCTGCAAACACATAGTTAGATGTGGTATTCTGCTTTTTGGGTGAAAAAGGTTTCTCCTCCTCATTATTTCCAAATGTCACTGGTAATTTTGTAAACTACTTTTCTCAAGTCAAAACGTTGAGAAAATCAGCAAGCAACTCAATAAGCTAGAAGAAGCAAACCTCTTGGCAAAGTGAATCCAGTTTGAGGAAAGATAGAGATTGTTTCTGTTAACTTCTGAAGTTAACAGAAACAATCTCTTTCTTTATGACTAAAATCATCTTCGTGACCAAGCATCAATGTACCGCTACATTATCCAATTCTAAATGTAGCAATGACGTGAAAAACGGTAACTCCATTGGAAATGATTCAAAACTAAAGTAACGAGACAATTTTTTAAAATGTAAGGAGTAGAAAGTAAAGATATTTGTGTAAAAATGTAAGGAGTAGAAGTAAAAAGTCGCCATAAAAATAAGTAGTAGTAAAGTAAAAGTAAAAACATCAGAAAAATCTACTTGAGTACAGTAACGAAGTATTTGTACTTCATTACTTCCCATCTCTGGTTATATCCAAGTAACGCCTTCCTATGAGCAATCAACTTGAAGGCACAAACTAAACTGTTCATCATTTATTCTTTATGGTACGCCAGCATTCAGAACATGTAGGCGAATCACTGTCCCCCAGACATCCACGGTTATATTTTTTTATATTTATATGTTTTAAAAACAAAGCGGCGTATGTATGACGTCATCCAGCCTGCCGGACTGGAGTTTTTTCTTCAAAAAAAAACTTTATTTAACCAATGTACACTACACCAGGCGGCTACGCTCTACCTCTTATATATTCGGGCTAGCTAATCTGAATCGTTCCATTCCATTCGAGAGCGAAGATAATCTGTGGCAGTAGCACTAGACAACTAGCAGTGGTTCAGCGAACAGGGTGAATGATAGGGGGTGGAACCGTTCACAAAATCCACGGTTCGGTTCATGTTTTCGGGTCACGGTTTTCGGTTCGGTTCATGGTTTCGGTGGTCACGGTTTTCGGGTTCGGTTCATGTTGATTGTTAGCCTGACATGTTGGTCATGTTGCTGTTAGCATAAACAAAACGTGTTGCACAATGCTTGCACACTGCTGCAGTTTTATCCACAACTTTCTTTCCGACGTCATCGTAGGTCACTCTAAATCAGGGGTGGGCAATTCCAGTTCCTGGGGGCCGGAATCCTGCAACTTTTAGATCCATCCTTGCTCCAACACACCTGAATTAAATGGATCGCTTACCTCCTTAGTATGCAGTCACTTCCTCCAGAGTCCCCTCAATCATCTAATTATTTGATTCAGGTGTGCTAGAACCAAAGACACATCTAAAAAGTTGCAGGATAGTAGCCCTCAGGAACTGGAATTGCCCACCTCTGCTCTAAATGCAAAAGTGGTCCCATACAGCAGACCTATAAAGTGCTGCTGGTGCTGCCTTCCAACTCCTGTTCTTTTCTCCCCTTGCCATACCCACACAATTCTCCACAACAACCGATTTTTTTCTGCTATGCTGCTTGGCTTCTTCTTCTTCTTGTTTACTACTGGTGGTTGGCTTTGGTCGCGCAGTACCGCCACCTTCTGCTCTGGAGTTTAAACGCCGCCCTATGAAGAAAAAGGAGCATCTATGAACCAACGCGAACAAAGCGAACTGAACCGGAGACAGTCGAAGCGGTTCTACGAGTTTCATAAACCGTTCCATCCCTAGTGAATAAACAGTAGCCGGCGCTCGCGGATGACGCCATACACACGCCGCTTTGTTTTAAAACATATAAATATTAAAAATATAACCATGGATGTCTGGGGGGACAGTGATTGGCCTACATGTTATGAAAATGCTGGGGTACCATAAAGAATAAATTATGAACAGTTTAGTTTGTGCCTTCAACTCACAGCACTTGAATATAACCCTAACGGAATATCTTTAGAATGGCTCCAAATGACACAAAACTCATATGGGTGCCTAGAACATGATGGAATAACGTTAAAATCAAGGGCCAAATGTGTAAAAAAACAGCGTTCTCCTGTAAGATTTTGATTTTTTGCAGTGTGGTTGTTCCTCCCTGCTGTATGTAATGCTCACTAATACTTAAGTCTATAAACTGTAGTAACAGATGTGTTGTATTGTCTTGCAGGGATGTGATGAGCTTGGGAATCACACTAGTGGGCCACCAGAAAAAGATAATGAGCAGCATACAGACTATGAGAGCCCAGATGCTGCATCTTCATGGTACCGGCATCCAGGTGTGACGAGCTGCAACAGGACCCATCAGTCAGGGCAAGAGAACTCAAGCGAGACTTATCAGGAGCAGCGCCTGGGTGGCACCCGGCCCCATGGTCAAAGTCCACGGACATCTGCTGTGTCTGACTCCTCCTGCTGCGTCTGGAGGGAAATCATTCCTTTGTTCCTCGGCGAGGGAATGAGGTCCGTTTCTTCAAAGGGCACTAAAGAGAGAGAAAGGGCAAGAAACAGCAACAAAAAGCAACTACCTGTATGAGATGACTCTTTTTTTCTTTCCTGTTTGTAGAAGCGCTTCAGAACTCAATCACATATCAAAGGGGCGAGTTGGACAGGAGTTTTATTACCTTAATGATTGAAATAAGCGCACACCGTAGATGTGGATTTCCTTTACAAAGCAGACAAAAAAAGAAAAAGAAAAAAAAAACTTGCTTTGGTTCCTTTTTCTAAAGTCTTTTTTCTATGTGATTGCCACAAAGAAATGCTGTGGCACGCAGGACTTTTTCCCTTCTTCTCCTCTGATGTGACAACAGGGTAAATCTTATCCAGATGCCGGTGGAGCTTTGCATCGCAGACTTCCAGGTACTGTTTGAGTCACGTTGCAGTTTTTCTCTTTTCTTTAACGTGCTTTCCACATCATAACTGCATCCTGACGCGCTCGCTTCCACTCAACAAATTAGCGGCTTTGCTAGAATCTCAAAAGTTGAAAGGAGTTTGCACAAACTGGCGATTTCTTTCCTCTAATCACCCATTTTTTATATCAGAGTAGCAATATCTGTCTTAATATTCACAACATGACTGTAAGAATCTGCGCGCACAGTTCAAAGATTGTAGGAAATTTGCAACCACCCATTGTTCTGCCCTCATTATGCTTGAAATGTTGCACATAATTTAGTTTTTTGGAAATGGTTGAAGCTGCAGATAATGTTAAAGGGTGAATCCCAGAACAGAGGAGATGTCATACTGCCTTAAAACATGTTTAGATTTAGTATTGCCGATGTTTTTAGGTACTTTAAATGGTGATGCTTTCTGTGGCTCCTTTGGAGGGCTTTTTGTCACTTTTTTTTTTTTTAGTTTTCTTATAACTTGTGGTATTGTGTCTTCTGATCTTGGACTTGATCTGGTGTGCACAAACTCAAATGATTGCAGAGGAATAACAGAGTCAAGAGGGGGAGAGTTTGACTAAAAGAGCAATAATTACCAGGGAGAAACAGTCTTCACCAGAGATCCTTTAAGGTGCTAGATATGAAAGGCATGTCGTTGTGTGCTGACCATCCCTTTGGAGAGATTCCGTCACCCCCTGACAGGGAAAAAGGAATGTACTTCTGTGACCTGGAACGGTTCGGAGAGCGCTCCGTTGCCGAGTCATCAAATGAAATCGTCTTGTTGTGTTTTGCCTCTATGATATGGTAAACATTTGATGAAAATCTAACATGGCGTGGAAATGTCGAACAGAGTTGTTGCAAAAGATGAAAGTCGCGCCATTTGAAACTAAAAAGGTGCCAATTAGCCATGCTAACATCATCCTCCAACACATTGCACCACCCAGAAATCAAAGAGCTCCTTCAGGGTCGGAGTCTGAAGAAAAAAAAAAGGCAGGACCAAAAGGATGGAGTCTGCGGCAGACGCAGGCCTCGCTGGCTAATCCTTCCGTCCTGGCTCTGCAGGCGGCCATGCAGCTCCTCTTGTTTGTTTAAGCCTCTCCGCTGCTCGGCCCCCCCACAGGCGTGGATGTGATGGAACGTGCGCCTCTTTTCTTCCGTGGGACTCTGGGTGGAGAAACGGAGCAGAAACAGGAGCTTGTAGGGGGGGAACGATGCGTTTTAAACCTGATCAACCTCTTTGGTGCCATCTGTCTCCACTTCAGAAACATCCAAAAGGTTTTCTTCTTGGCTGAATGTGACTTATTGCAATTTTCTTTGATAGGAAAATGTATTAATCCAGCTGTCAACTAAAGGGGGAGTGTGCTCGCCACTAAAAAAACAAACGCCGTTTCTCACTGCTGCTGTAACATCAATGGGTTCCTGAGATTTTAAAGGTGGCCGCCATTTCTTATATTACAAAGGACACAGAGGAACAACCGCTTCAATGCCATTAAGGAACAGGAAAAGCAGCTAAATCTTAACCCAGCGTTTGGCATTTCGGTGCACTAACATGTTTCTATTGAAACGATAAGGCAGGCGGATCCAGCCATTGAAAACAGGAGATATAAGAAGATATTAATATGAATAGAAATACTGTCCTGCTTTAGTGTTGATAGGGGTTGAGAGCAAATGAAAATTGAAAAAACAGCGTTACTACTGGGTGTTTAAAGATTAAATGAAATAAAAACATCACATTTTCCTGAAGGTGAAGTTAAAATTTTAATTAATCAGAAACATTTCTGTATTTTAGGTTCAATGGACTAATCATTTTCTGAAAATCTAACCTAAACTAAATTTTTCTTCAAATAATGTTGAATTTAGTTGGTAAATTAGACACTTTGCCAATGGAAATAGACAATTTTACGGTGGTCCTGAAGTGCAAACTGCAACTACAAATCTAAAAGCGGAACTACATAAAGAAAAGCGCAACTACATTAAGGAAAACACAATTTCATTAACCTACTGGAAAAGGTAGGTACCAGTGAGAAACATGAGACATCGCTGATTGGACGACGCGCGCGGTTTGACCCTTGAACTTGAAGTCATTCTGCCTGCTGCGGCTTTTGAAAACATGGATATTGTCGGGTGCCCCAAACATAGCTGCCGTTATCCAGGAATATTTTGAATCAGGACATAAAACGTACGAGGTGATACTGGATATGCTCAAGACTAATCTTGCGAAATCGCAGCTGGACTGTTCAGACGGCCAGCGACTTCCAGTTCAAAAGGGGTCAATGGCGCCGTCGTCCAATCAGCGATGTGTCATGTTTCCCACTGGTACCTACCTTTCCAGTAAGGTTAATGAAAATTGTGTTTTCCTAATTGTAATTAGCGCTTTGCTATAACGGAAGCTGCGATTTCACTATGTAATAGTTGCGCTTTTTTAGAACCTAGTAGTTGCAGTTTGCACTTCAGGGCCACCATTTACAACTTTACATTTATAAGAAAACAAAAGTGTATTATCATATTTCAAGATAAATACTCATTCCATTGGCAAATAAAGGCTAAATATACTGAATTTAAGACATTTTTACTTCTTTCGAGATGATTTTTTCCAGTGCAGGAATTAGCCCTGACCAGCAGCCTTTGTCGCACACTCCCTCCTCTCACCCATTCAGCAGAGCTCAGCAGTTGGGTTTCAGCCAGACCTTTGAATTGAATACAGGCATGAAGTCATTCAGTCAGCACTAAACTCCCAGGTTTACAGACAACAGCCCTTCTCTCACCCAGCTCTCCACTTCATGGTCTAATTTATAACCTGGCTCTAAGGTTCCTCACTCCCATCTCTACAAGGTCTTTTTATTTTTCTCGTTGCTTGTGAGGCAGCAGTTGAAGCCAAACTGAGATTAACGCCAGGCTACAATCGATTCAGCGTCCGAATCACCTGCAACTTTTACAAACCGCCGTGGTGTGGGGTTTCTGCTCATTTTATTGGCATGCTTTGTTTGGGGTCGCTTAGCTCTGGATTATAACGATTTTGATTTAAAACAAAGTAATAAAATCATCTTTAAAAAAAAATAAAAAATACGAAAAAGACCAAAAAAAAAGAAAGCAGGTAACAGAGCAGTGGCTGAAATCAGGAATGACAGAGAATGAAGTTATTTTTTAAATCAAGATGTCGAGAAGCTGGACGGAAACGTTTCGGGGAGGTGGTGGATATTTCCAAAGACGGCCACACTGGTGTCAGAAAAACAGCTGAGCTTTGAGGGGATCTTTCAGTAGGTTTGAATTGTAAAGCTTGTACAATTTATTTATATGGTTTTTTTACACCTATTACTCAGTAGAGCTCTGAATACATGGAAAATGCACTATATTTTTATATCTCACAGATGAATTATTGTCATCCACAGGATTTCAGTTGTACATATTTTTGTTTTTCATTTAGGACCAAAGACGACTGATAGGACTTTCATCTTTAACCTAGACTTCGTTTTCATGTTGCCTTTAGTTTCTTGTACAGTGATGCAAATTGTTGATTTATTATTTATTTTTCTGTGATGAAAGTATTGAGAAAATTCACTGGTCAAACGTATTTTCCCCAACAGCGGAAATGTGAGATGATTTAATTAGATAACTTCTTGTTACATAGACGATTCTTTTTGCTTTGTAATCTTTGTAATAGACTGTACATATATTTTTGGAAATATAATACAATCTCTACAGAAAAGTCATGTGTCTGTTGTGTTTTTTTTTTGCTTTGCTCTTGCTTTTTTCCTTTTTTCATCCAATTAAATAAAAAGTATTTTTTAATACCCGATTTCATCATCAGTATCACTTAGAGTTACATAACCTTTATTGTCATTTTGTACACTTAGAGTTTATACAAAATAAAATTTCGTTCAGTTCAGCTCTCAAGACATTTCCATTTCTTAAAGTGCAGTAGTGATCAAATGTAAACATAGGACTGTAGTTATGAATGACTTTTTTTTCCCCCCATTCTATTTAACATTCATCAGTCTAATGGCGGTGGGGAAGAAGCTGTTTCAGAACCTGCTGGTCCTGCATTGAATACTGTGAAGCCTGCTTCCCAGAGGGGCAGCAGAGAGAACAGTGCATGGTGGGGGGTGAGGGGTCATTGGCGATGTCATGGGCTCGGGACAATCCTGGCGCTAGGATGAAAGAAATGTCTTTAATGGAGGGAAGAGGGAGCCCCCATGATCCTCTGCTGTTCCTCACCTTCTTCCAGTCTGGAGGCGCTGCAGCCTCCACACCACACAGTGAGACAGCTGGTCAGAACGTGCTCTCTATGGTGCTTCTGAGAAGGTGGGGAGGATGGGTGGGCAGGTGGGCTCTCTCCTCATCCTCCGCAGGAAGTACAAGTGATTCTGGGCCCTTTCAATCAGTGAGGTGGTGTTTTTTGCTTTCCAGGTGAGGGTGTCTGATGTGCACCCCGAATTAAACAAACAGTGTTTTAAATAATTATGCTTGTTGTAAGGTTTGGCAGTTTGGACCTCTGTAGTGGCTTTTAAAAACTTAATAACTGACCTCAAATAAGACAGAACCATGTAAAGTTATAATGTTGAAATACAGACAGAACGACGGATATTTTTCATTGGATTTTATATATATATATATTTTTTTTTTTTATGGGGCTTTTATAAAAAATGACAACACTTTTCCTGAAGTAGATGTTTACAAAAAATGAGGCCGTTTTTTTTAAAGGGTCTATATTACAAAACATAATTAGGACCACAAAGAAAAAGTCCCTAGAAAAAAAAAATAAAGTTTCTTCATTTTATCCATTGCAATAATAAACTTAAAGGAATATTACACCCAAAACATGATTAGCCTTCATTTTCTACTCACCCCCATGCTGAACAAAACTCTGGAGTACTTTTTGATATCTCAAATGCATCTGGAGATCTGGGAGGCTTCTTGCTGTCTGCTGACATTCAAATAATGGAGGTCTATGGCTCGAGGCAGAAAAGGTCCATAAAAGTCCACAAAAAACGTGTCAATATTCCCTCCATACTGCTCGCCCAATGAATGCGCACTTTCATCTGGTTTGGTCTGCAGCGGTTTCCGTAGACTTGTGAGCAGCGCTTTTAGGAAACTTCTATACACTACTGTTTATGCTCTAAAAAACATTCTAAATGACTTCGCTTTCGAGTAAATTATGGACGCTACCCACTCAGGACACTTGGAATACATTGGACGGCTAGAGCAGTATGGAGGAATATTGACACGTTTTTGTGGACTTTTATGGACCTTTCTGTCTCGGTCACCATAGACCTCCATTATTTGAATGTCAGCAGACAGCAAGAAGCCTCCCAGATCTCCAGATGCATTTGAGATAATATCAAAAAAGTACTCCAGAGTGTTGTTCAGCATGGGGGTGAGTAGAAAAATGAAGGCTAATCATGTTTTGGGTGTACTATTCCTTTAATAATTTAATACCCCAGTTGGCCTCGGCATATGGCCCGCTCACACTGAGCCTGGTTCTGCTGGAGAGTTTGTTCCTTTTTAAAGGGAGTTTTTCTCTCCACTGTGGCTACAAACGCATGCTTAGTGTGAGAGTTGCTGAGGTCAATGAGTCGATGTAATCAACTGGTTTACCTTAGATAGCAAACTTTGAATCAATCTGACTGATGATCTGGTTGAACTTGAAAGTGCCTTAGGATGACATGTGTTGTGAATTGGCGCTATAGAAATATAGTGCGGCTCTTAAAAAGCTTTATTTAGTTGTACTGAGCACAGAAATAGCCTGTAAGGGTTGCAGACTGCAATACTAAGTTATTATTAATTACAGTTGTTACAGTTTACTGTTATGTTTACAGTCAACCTACCCATCCATCCATCTTGTCCCGCCTATTCCAGTAGGGTCACAGTGGGGCTGCTGTCCATCTATGGGTGAAAGTAGGTCACCTGTCCATCGCAGGGCAACACATCCACGCACACCTAATAAAAATTCAGACAGGCTGACTAAACCTAACAGCGTTTCTAGATTTTAGCAGGAAGCCAGAGTGTCCAACTGCAAAAAGCCTCTTGGAATTGAACCTAGAACCTTCTTGCAGCAAAGCTACAATGCTACAAACTGCGCCACCAGAAGTGTGAGCAGATGGAAGTATAAACCAATTGATGCCATGCCGAATATAAGCATGGACCATAGATTCAGGAGTACATTTCATTTTAACCAAACATTACATTTTTGCCTCCATTAGACATTAAAAAGCAGAGGGAGAAGAAGAGTAAATGGTTGAGTTCAGGTTTCAGATGATTCCATGGATCAAAATCATTTGTTCAACTCAGCAGAAAAAAAATCCTGGGGTTTTATTCGTCTACTTCCTGGAGTACTAAACACTTCGACAGGCTTGAAAGAACAAGCAATGAAGCAGAAATTACCATCCATATTCAAGTGACCTCTTGTTCAGTGACCATTTCAAAAAGGACCCCTTCCACCAATGCAAGCTTTAAATATTGCAGCCAATCTGCTGTTAAACTAGATAGGCAGAAAATGTCCCAACTGTTTTATTTATCAAAGAAAGACAAATGAAAAGGAGGAAAATGCCACAATAAATGAGACCAAGAAGCAGGAGATGCTCCCAGCATGTGCTATTTATATATATATATATATATATATATATATATATATATATATATATATATATATATATATATATATATATATATATATATATATATATATATATATATATATATATATGTACATGAGGTGCTCGGAGAGTTCTGTAACTGCTACAGGAAAAGCCCTACACTGCAAAAAATCTAAATCTAGATAAGTCATTTTTTCTTAAAATAAGTCAATATTTGTTCTTGAATTGAGGAGGTAAAAGAGACATTTTGCCAATGGAACAAGACAATTTACACTTAAAATAAGAAAACACAATTGCATTGTCTTATTTCAAGTGCATATTATCTAATTATCTTATTTTAAAAGGTAAAAATTACTCATTCCATTGGCAAACTATCTAATTTACACCTGCTCAAATTAAGGGTGAATACACCTTATTTAAGAGATTTTTACTGATTTCTGGATCATTTTTGCAGTGTATACGCGGGATGTACAGTACCACAGACACACTGCAAAACAATCTAGAAAGAAGTAAAGATCGCAAAAATTAAACCATATTACCCTTAATTTGAGTAGGTAAAAAGAGGTTTTGCCATTGGAATAAGTATTTGTACTCTTAAAATAAGATATTTAGGCCATAAAATGCACTTGCAATAAGACATTACAATTGTTTTTTTCTTATTTTTAAATATAAAGTGTCTTACTTACCTCCTCAATCCAAGACAAAATGCACTTATTTTAAGAAAAAAATGACTTATTAGGATTTCAATTTTTTGCAGTGCACATAAAGTGGCGAATATCAGAAAATCCTACCAATTGCTAGCCAAGAGTCAGGACTGAAGGACGGCATAGAGGCACTCATCATGGCTGCACAGGAGCAGGCCCTAAGTACCAGAGCAATAGAGATCCCAGATCTACCACACCAGACAACACCCCAGGTGCAGGCTGACCAAAGAGGCCCCTGAGACAATCCAGCAAATACACTGGAAAAAAAATCTTAATCTTGATAAGTTATATTTTACTTAAAATAACTGCATTTGTTCTTGGATTGAGGAGGTAAAAGAGATATTTTGCCAATGGAACAAGACATTTTACACTTAAATAAAAAAAAACACAATTGCCTTGTCTTATTTCAAGTGCATTTTTATCTAAGTATCTTATTTTAAGAGTAAAAATACTTATTCCATTGGCAAATCATCTAATTTACCTACTCAAATTAAGGGTTAATACACTTAATTTCAGACATTTTTATTTATTTCCAGATTATTTTTCCAGAGTAACTGCAGGATGTAACATGCTGGCAGGGAAAGCTTACATGGACCACCATAACCAAGTGACTGGAATCATATACAGGAACATCTGTGCAGAGTATGGGCTGAAAACCCCAAGGTCAAAGTGGGAAACACCCCAAAAGAAGGTAGAGAGTGATCAAGATAGAGAATGACCAAGATCCTGTGGGACTTCCAGATACAGACCCAACGGTAATGGCAAACCAACCGGACATTGTGGTGGTGGACATAAAACAGAGGAAAGCCGTTGTAGTCAACATAGCAATACCAAGTGACTGCAACATCAGGAAAAAGGAACATAAAAGCTAGAAAAATACCAGGGGCTAAGAGAAGAGCTGGAGAAAACCTGGAAGGTCAAGGCATCAGTGGTACCTGTGGTCATTGGGGCCCTCAGGGCAGAGACCCCCAAACTGGAGGAGTTACAGCAGATCCCTGGAAATACATCAGACATCTCGGTCCAGAAGAGTGCAGTTCTAGGAACAGAAACAATACTGAGCAGAACCCTCAAGC
>JAGKQL010000007.1:30201370-30231370 GCA_018398635.1 Cyprinodon brontotheroides
AAGGGAGTTCTTCCTCTCCACTGTCGCTACAAGCATGCTTAGTGTGATCTGATGATCTGGTGAACTGGAAAGTGCCTTGAGATGTGATGTGAATTGGCGCTATAGAAATAAACTGAACTGAAACCCAACAGCATAAGGAAAACAATAGCCTTGTGGGTATATATGTTTTAATTGCACTAAATGTTGTATTCAAATTCTCTTAAAAGCTTAAAAGCTCTCTTGAATGCTCTTAAAAGCCATAAAGGATGTCCTGTTGTAGTATATTTTGTATCATATTTAATGGCAGGAGTTGTGCTAGAAATGATGTTCATGCATTGGTCAGTTCATTTTTCTAAAAGGTTTGTTATAAATAATCCATAAAATATCAGGGATTTCTAAAAACAAAAACCTGAATGATTAAAGATGTCAGCTAATCTGATGATTAAAGAACTTAATGGATTGAAAATATAGGAATAAAAAGTGTTATCAAATTGAGAAGGTGGTTTATTTAGTTGATTTAAAGTTTTCGATTAAAATGCGATTCATTTTGATTAATTAATCCCAGACCCAGTAATTAACTTAATTAAACATTTTATCGGGTGTCAGCTCTATTAGGGGTGTGGTTCGTAAACCTCAGTTTATAGCCATGTCTAGGGGAAGGTCCTATAAAAATTGATGATGTTTTTGCAGCTTTTTTAAACTTGCAAATCTTTCTACTACAGTATTTGCACTTTACATGTGCTCTCTGTGTTTGATAGTCTGATATTGGTGTCTGCTGGTCTAATGTTTGTGTTTGTAAGCCTTGTTTGTGTCTTTGCCGTAGTTTTTGTAGTTCCTGTGCTCTTTCACCCCTCAGCCACGGTAATACGCCTCCATCAACTTTAGATGTTTAGTCTCTCAGGATATTATGCTTAATGAAAAAGAGACAGAGTGATAGGAGTGATATGAAGCTCTGGTAAGCACTGAGAGAACACTGGCTGCTTCCTATAGTGGCTATTAATTATACTGAAGTTGGCATCAACATTTTCCTTATTTTTGAACCAGTCTTAACAGCATATTATCATTTAGGGTTAAAAATTTTAAATCCTTATGAAGATATACATAAAAACTAAGAATTTCTACATGCAGACATTACTATTCAAATTCTTGTTGACTAAGGTTTGGAAGTAAAATCATTTTCAATGTTTTTGTATTTTTTTCTTTCCCATTAGAAGGTATGAAATAAAGCACATTGAAATGTGATAAGTTTATATTTTAATAAGTTTGAAATTTAAATAGCAATCCTGTCTTTGTGACTTTGGACATGAGGTTTTCCAAACATGTTGATGAAGTGACTTTTCTAGTCCTGTTCTTAATCATTTTATTCTCTCATAAGCATCCCATATCGTTTGTGAGCTTGATGTACATCATGCTCCTACAAGGACTGAATTTCCATTCTAGATTATAGGAATAAAGTTGTAATATTCTTAAAACAAAGTCATTATATGATGAGAAGAAAAATCATATGATGCATGATGACTTTATACTATTATGACAAAACAAAGCCCCTTTAATGAAACATGAAAGCTTTAACCTTGAACCCCAGTCCAGCCTCAGCAGATGGCGCTCACACTGAGCCTGTGGTGGAGCCTGGAGGTTTCTTCTTGTTAAAGGGAGTTTTCCTCTCCACTGTCACTACAAGCATGCTTGGGTGTGAGGGATTGCCTTCCAGTCAATTGCTATGTTGAAATCTAGGGCCAGCGTCCTTAGAAGGTCAGATGAGAAGATTAGATTACGTCAAAGCGGTGCGAGGTCACAATTAGGATTCCCAGGGAGTCCTCATTATGCTGGCCTTAAAATGCGTCCTTCTTTTTGCCCAATTTGAAGGACGGGTCCGATGTATCCACAGTATCCTTGGATTTCCCAGGATTCATTGCTTGAGACCAAACAACGTGATCAGAGGAAAGGTTACTTGGCGCCGAACAGTGGTGAAAATTGGAAGTTCAGTTTAATATAATACAAGTCATTTTATAGTTCCGTCTGAGATTAATGAAAATAGTTGTTTTAATGGTTATAGAGTCAGATATGTGGCGGTTAATGTTTGATTTATCTAAAGGTTTTTAATCTGTTACACTGTGTAAATGGGTTTTGGCTGTAATTTAGGGACAGATTCTAATAGATCTGTAGAAAGTAGGGAACTATAAATCTGATAGGAGTTTTATCTTTTTATTGCTGTTTTGCACAATATGCTTAACTAAGTATTTTTGTTGTTAAATATATTAGACATTTTGCAGATATATTTTTATACATACATTGTTTAGATTTACTTATATCTTTCTACCCCTTTTATAGAATAGAAAATCCCTTTATTGTTCCACAATGGGCAAATTTACAGCAGCAGAAAGATTATTGAAAATGGTCACACAAATGTGGACCTTAGAAAAATGTATAAGAATGACATAAAAGGGAAGAGTTAAAATATAAACAATACAATACTGTAAAGTGTTTTAACAATATAAAACTGGAGAATAAATAACCAATATGCAGCTATGGACATTTTACAGTAATGGATATTTGAAAATAGCAGCAACATCAGAGATGTGCAGAATGACAGCAGCAGGTTATTTAACTGACTAATGTTTCTATCATTACATTTGATTTTATTTGTTCCTGCTCCCGGTGGTTGGAACCTTTATTCCACTCTGGATTCTTGTTAATGAAGTCTTTGTTGACTTTACAATAAAAAAGAAATTAATAAACAAACAGTTTTCAAACTTTTCCGAACAGGAGTCAGCCAGAGTCTACGCAATCAACTGGTTTCCTTGGGATAGAAAAACTTTGAAACCGTCGTGACTGGATGATCTGGGTGAAACTTGAAAGCGTCTTGAGATGACGTGCGAATTGGCGCTTATAGAAATTTTAAACTACCTCGTTCATTTTGCCCAACTCAAGTTGCTGATAAAATCTCCTCCTGTGCCTCAGTTCTAACATTTTAAACAAAGAGACGTTAGCTACTTCTTAAACCTTGTCATATTACATTATCCTCTCAAAACTTATGACTTAATTTATAAAGTACCACAAACTTAATTCTCATTATCTCTAAATAAATCCTTAGACCTAACATTATTACTTTATTTTTGTAATACTATATATATTGATACCTAAAGAAAATAAGTCCTATGGCTCTAAAACGTTGCCTTTAATCCCCTTTACTCATATAGCGATAATAAAAGAAAGTTCCAAATTTTCACAGCTGACAAACCTATCCATCCATCCATCCATCCATCCATCCATCCATCCATCCATCCATCCATCCATCCATCCATCCATCCATCCATCCATCCATCCATCCATCCATCCATCCATCCATCCATCCATCCATCCATCCATCTTGCATCCATCCATCCATATTCTTGTTTCACTCTGTCTTGTGGATTCAGTCAGTGGAGTCTTATGACCTGATCAATTGTCCTGTCAGGAGCAATACTCTGTTTTGTAACCATGTGTTATGTTCTGTTAATAAAAGTACATTTTTGAACCTAACACTCATGACCGTAGATGAGGGTAGGAACGTAGCTCAACCGGTAAATCCAGAGCTTTGCCACAGCTGCCAAAACCTAATTTAGTCATAAATGTACTTCTTTAGTGTTCTAGTATAAAACACAACTTTTGGAGGAATTTTCATGTATATTTTGTTGCAGATTGTGAAAACTACATCTTACCTATAAAACACTCAGATGTAATTATTATTACTTTTATCTATCAATAGTTTATTGTGTACAGAAGCAAACTGTGGGGAAAAAACAACAAGATAAAGGAAGGTAAATGAAGATAGAACTGGAAAATTTAAAGCTGGAGGTGTTGTATGGACTACATAAAGAATTCCTTTAATGTTTTTTCTTCAGGCTGAGTGGAACCAAAGCGCAGAAGAGAATCAAGCTCCTGATCACTGGTTCAGGAAACCTGTGGAGACATTTAAATAATATATTTATTCCCAAAGCTTTAGGGATATTTTACTAGCTGTCAGACTGTGCTCTGGATCGCTTGTTAGGTTTATCGGTAAGTTTGGGAACTTAAACGTATTATAAACTACTTCTAAAGCCACAAGATGCTAAGCCTTTCATCATGGTACATGAGCTTTTTAAAAAAAGGCATTCCATGCATTGATGATAAGAATATGTTTGCTCCTTGCTGCAAACAATTTATTTGATGAGCTTTGCTTCTTCTTTGGAGCTATAGAAAGAAAGGGTATTTCAAAGAGCATGTAAAAACCACATTTAATGCACTGAGTCATTGACCTTGTAGATTTCACTCATCCTGAATGATCATGTAAGGACTGTAAACATATGCTGCATTGTGAGTCTTCAGAAATAGTGAACTCCAAGAAGCAAGGCTATGTTATGCAAGTGTTGTAATTGTTGAGTTAAATTCTAGAGGTGAAAGCAGCAGCTGATCAAAGGCTGCATACATTCACATCAAACCTTTGGGACCCTTATCACTGCACCACGCCGCAGATTCTGGAGCCGATCATGTAATCTCCCAGGGTTACAACTCCTGGCCTTGGCACGGATGATTTGGACCCTAGATTGGTTTGCTTGCAGTGTGAATGTCTGTCAGGCTGAAAGAGAGGAAGAGTTGTAGAGCATCCATTAGAGTACAAGAAGAAGCAGGAGAGAAAAAACAAATTGATGTACAGTAGAGTGAATATTTGTTTGAATGGATAGATTCCCTGAATGTAGGGAGAAAGGCATAAAGTCTTCAAACCTGATAAAATGGATCTATATAAGTACAGATTATGGTACAATGAACAGGTCTGTTGATGAAAGATCTGTTTGGAAAGCAGAAACTTAACACAACCTCATATACTGTAGATTGTCGCAGTGTTTTGGTTCATTTACATGTACAGTAGTAGCCACTCAAAATTTCCCCACTTTTATTGGTTGGTGCTTAGCTGGTCCTTGGCTGGTTCTTAGCTGGCCCCTTGGTTGGTGCTTGGCTGGTCTTTGGTCGGTCCTTGGCTGGTTCTTGGCTGGCCTTTGGTTGGTTCTTGGTTGGTTCTTGGCTGGCCCTTGGTTGGTGCTTAGCTGGTCTTTGGCTGGTTCTTGGCTGCCCTTGGTTGGTGCTTAGCTGGTCTTTGGCTGGTCCTTGGTTGGTGCTTGGCTGGTCCTTGGTTGGTGCTTGGCTGGTCCTTGGCTGGTTCTTAGCTGGCCCTTGGTTTGGTGCTTGGCTGGTCTTTTGGCTGGTCCTTGGTTGGTGCTTGGCTGGTCCTTGGTTGGTGCTTGGCTGGTCCTTGGCTGGTTCTTGCCGCTGGTCATTGGCTGGTCCTTGGCTGGTCCTTGGCTGGTTCTTGGCTGGTCATTGGTTGGTCCTTGGCTGGTTCTTGGCTGGTCATTGGTTGGTGCTCTGACTGGTCCTTGGTTGGTCCTTGGCTGGTTCTTGGCTGGTCATTGGCTGGTCCTTGGCTGGTTCTTGGCTGGTCATTGACTGGTCCTTGGTTGGTGCTTGGCTGGTCCTTGGCTGGTCATTGGTTGGTGTTTGACTGGTCATTGGTTGGTGCTTGGCTGGTTCTTGGCTGGTCATTGACTGGTCCTTGGTTGTTGCTTGGCTGGTCCTTGGCTGGTCATTGGTTGGTGTTTCACTGGTCATTGGTTGGTGCTCGACTGGTCCTTGGTTGGTCTTTGGCTGGTTCTTGGCTGGTCATTGGCTGGTCCTTGGCTGGTTCTTGGCTGCTCATTGACTGGTCCTTGGTTGGTGCTTGGTTGGTCCTTGGCTTGGTCATTGGTTGGTGCTTTGCTGGCCATTGTTGGTCCTTGGTTGGTGCTTGGCTCGTCCTTGGTTGGTTCTTGGTTGGTCCTTGGCTTGTTCTTGGCTGGTCATTGGCCTGTCCTTGGTTTGTGCTTGGCTGGTCATTGGTTGGTCCTTTGCTGGTCCTTGGTTGGTCCCCTACAATTCCCTTTTAAACATCAATCTTTGTACTAAAATATTCTTTCTGTCATGATTTGTGGGCATTATGATCTAAAGAAAAGTGTTATCTCCTGGTCAGACCCTGTAATTCAGTAAAGGGGTGGAGTCAGAGTGAAAAAATATGCAATAATATGCAAGAGCAAGGGAAGTTGGCGTTTGACTGGGAGGGGCCACTACGAAGTCCTGCTACTGCAATTCTGCATTTTGGTCTTGATGCCATGTTGGTTTTAGAAATATTTATTTTCGTTACAATCCATCCATACAGACCTTATAGCTTTTTGATCTGTCATGAATTTAAATGTTCTGATTTAGAGCACTGAGAATGGCACTGTTTGACTTGATGGGATTTATCTGAGCAGTACTTGTTTGGATCTTGGGTTAAATTTAGCCTGGAAACACACACATCTGATGTTATGATAAAAAATATTTTAGAAAAGGGTAAGGGCAAGAACATCTAATAACCATTCAATGGAAGAGACTTGTTACTGAACAGGATTTACCTTCTCGATCCTTTAAAGATAAGTATATGAAGTAGTCTAGTTCAATCTGAAAAACTCACACAGAGAGAAAAGACAATTAGAAGAAATTCATTGATACAATTACTTTAGTCTTTTGCGCTCAGACCTCGGCAGGAAACATTAGCACTGTATTTTGTTTTATATGCATGAACAGGAGTAAAGAACAGGGCTGTTTCCCCTGGCCTGAAACTGGTGGTGGAGTGGAGATAGATGAAGTTGGTCAGTCTATAGACTGCTGGTTAGTGAGACGGTCTGCTGAGCTTTATGGGGAGATCCAGTGGACTGCGTGACCTGATACTGAGCTCACTCAGGGACCTGGAATCCTGAAGTCCAGCTTGGATAACACAGGTTGAGAGAACCTGTCCATGATGAGCAAGGGACAGTGGAGAGGAAAACTCCTCGTTGGAAGAAACCTCTGGAGGAACCAGGCTTCTTCTGGCGGACCAGTTAAGATGAGACAGGGAACGCATTAAGAGTCCGGGAGCAATAACACTCTGATGAAGCTTTAGTTACGATGATGGAGGAGGGGCTGGAGGTGGGGTTGAAATGGGAAGCAGACGAGTTGCGGATCGGAGGCCTTTTTAAGATGAACTTTGGATGCTGACTGGCTTTCGTGGAGGTGTGGTTCAAAGCTGATTGGCTATGTCATAGGCGGATGAATATTTATTCAGTTGAACTTCCCCTAGGCTCCCATCTGTAAAAAAAAGAAGGGGGATGGTGGATTTTTAATTTTTTTGTAGCTTACATAGCCTAATTAATATAGCCTTTTAACCTAAACCAATATGCATGGTATGGTTGTTACATGTCAAGTGTGCCGGTCATTGACCCTGACCAAGGCACCTCACAGCAGAATTAGGGACTAATTTCCCACTGGGATCAGCTTCATAGTCATGGTAGGACACTTCTTTGATTTGATTTATTTTGCTCAGGCTACTCGTAAGCCCACAGCCCGCTAAATGTTGAAAGGGCAATATTAATGCCATTACTGTTAATATATAGAAGAAATTTTACACATTCAGTAATAAAATGTCACAGGTCATTTAAGAAGGGGGATGATTTTTAAGATTTATTTAAGAAGGGAGATTCCATACTCCCTCATCCCCCCTCAACTCCAGTACTGAGTATATGTGGATGGACCTGGATTTTAGCTAGTTACCTTTTAGATGTTACATCATTTTTCCGTCAGGAAAAAAATAAAATAATTCAAAATAGGTTTCATTAGAATGGTTTAAGTTCTGGTGCAACATGGAAATAAACCACTTAAGGATTCTGTTGTTCAGCCATCTAAATAAGCTTGCCTTAATTTTCCTGTTTAACGCTGATTTTCACATCCTAAATAAAATGCTACTCAAGCTCCAAGTGTCAGATGTCAGCTAAACAATCTATACATCAAACATTACTTCTCCAGTGAAATCCTCCTTCTGGTTCCTCCATTAGTGGAGTAAACATCATATTTTTAGCACAGAGGACTTGCATCTGTTTGAAGCTGTGGCTGATTGACAAATCAGGATAAATGGTTTTTAGTAGCGGTAATTAAGAATCCTCAGTGACAGCTCCAAGGGCATCTGAAGAGCAACACTTAAAAAAAAAAAACTGAGAGAATAATGAGCTGTGGATTCTCATCTTCCTCAAACAGGAAATGAGTAATAATCAGTTAAGCATAGAAGTCATTTATCACTGTTTGAATTACGAGAAATGTTCTCATTTCCACATCTGTTCAAAACACGACATCTAGAACAGAAACAACATACATTAGGTTCTGCCGATCTTAGATCTAGACTTTTTTTATTTTGGGAAATACATGATGCTTTATTACATTTAAATTATATATAATTATATTTAAATATATCATTCAGTATTTTTAAGGATTGCTCTTTTTTATTATCTAAAGAGGGAAAAAAGAGGGTGTAAATTTTTGTTATGTTTTGATATTGTCAAGACTTTATTTGTCATCTTGTAGTGAATTCGTCCTTATAAGTTTGACTAAACTTCATCTGAAACTGTTTTTTTAAACTATGTTTTTTTTATGATTATTTATTCAAATGTGAACATTTGTTCTTTAATCAGTTAATGTGTGTCTCTGCTCTCTAACAGCTGCTTAAAATGGCATTCACCTCCTTAGGATGTGATAACTTCCTGAAAAACCTACTAATTATCTAAATATCTGGTATGCCAAACCAGAAACACATCTGAACCATCTAAACCCTTGAGAAATGTTGGTTCATTTTAAATATTTATTTACTAAAAAAGGCCCAGTGAAAGTCCGCAGCTAAGTATAGTTGATAAGGTGGTCAAAGATGTTTTTAATGTTTCTTTTTTCTTCTGATTAGCATTATGTTAGGTCCAAGCAACGGAAATGGATCAAACGTATTATTTTGCCTGCCTACTTTCTATTCAAAATGTAATGTGATTAACCCCTATAGGCTGATGATTTTAACAGAGGTCAGGTTGGATTTGAAAATAAATGTTACTTTTCTTTACATGAAAACGAGTCCAATTAGGACAGAAAAAAGTGTGAATAATGGTTATGAAGCCATTTTTCTGGAGGACAGACAGAGAACACATTTATTTGGAGACATTCTTTACTGCAGTTAACATTTCAGTTCTTTTATCATTATTGTAGAACCTCATATTCTGGTAAAGCAGTTTTTCACATATATATTTTCTGTAAAAAACTTTTTAATGCGACTCCAAACAGCCTTTCTAAGAGAAAAGAAATGACCCGGGTGTTTTTTCCTCCTGAACAAAGTGTCAAACTGATTGTCAAATCTCTGGACTGAGAGTTACTCATGATGTTTTTGGCTGATTGAGAGTGGCCGCAGGCTCCTGTATTCATGGTTCCCTTTTTATAACCAGGCCTGTGGCACAGCACTGCATTAAGTATTTAAAGGGGGAGTAAAATATGGCTCCCTTTATATGTCCTAGAATCCCCAAGGTAGATGATCAGTTTCATAGGCTGGCAAATGCCTCTGTGGGCCAGGTTAATGGATTTGGCAGGTAGAATGACTGCTTCAAAGACAAAGCAAAACAGAATAAATGATGGAGCGGCTGCTGCTATTAGCCGGATGCTGGCCAATGGCATACCTGATTTAAACAAAAAACATGCAAGCTATACAATAAAAGGACATAGTTATGGTCAATAGCAGATAGTGGGACTTCAGTAGTCTGTCTGTCTGTCTGTTTCTTCACTGCTCTCTTCTGGGCTGAGATCTCTGATATTTCCAGATTGTTGATGGCCTCAGTCTGCTGGTAATAAAGTGCAAATAGATCTTATCTTAAACTTCTCCATTGCTAGGTTGCCAGTTTGTGTTTACTCAACCATTTTAATGGACTAATCAGGTATTTTACATGTACAATGCTTTTTAAAATTGTTTTTAGATTCACATTTAATTTCAATTTCCTCAGTTTATTTATATTCCAATTCACATGCCAGTTCACAGCATTAGACATATCAACACTGAAAAAATCAAAATATAGATACAGTAAGTCATTTTTTCTTAAAATAAGTGCATTTGTTCTTGGAGGTAAAAGAGATATTTCCCAATGGAACAAGACAATTTACACTTAAAATAAGAAAACACATTTGCATTGTTTTACTCCAATTGCATATAATCTAATTATAACTTTTTTTTAGTGTAAAAATACCCATTCCATAGGCAAACTATCTCATTTACCTACTCAAATTAGGGGTAAATACACTTGATTTAGATTTTTTTTTTTTACCGATTTCTAAATCGTTTTTCCGGTGAAGGCACATAACAGAAAATTCAACCATATCAAACACTCAGATTGGTTCAGAGTTTTCTATAAGTGGGGTGGGGGTGGGGGCTGGATATGGCACAAAACTAAAGTTATCCCTACATAGGACAAGTTAGCATTTTTAATCACTTGCACTAGCAAGGGCCTTACAAATGGAGTCATCCCAGATCTATATCCAGCCATTCAGCAAAGATGCTGCTGCATGGCTGTACATCATATTGGCATTAGACCAATTAGACGAGCCCTTGAATTATATAATACCTACTGAAAATTAAGTTAAAAAAAAAGTTCAGTCAAGAAAAAAAGGTAAAAAGCTAATTGAAAAGTTAAAAAGTTAATAAACCTAGTTAACAATTATAATTAGGTTTATGAACTAAAAGATGTAAGGCCCAGTATCAGCATTAATGTCTCTAAGGTTATGTTGGACCACATAAAATGTGTTTCTTTCACTCTCAGAGTGTTTTTCATGAATTTGTTATAGAAGCACTTTTGTTATTTTTCTTAATATATTCGGCCAAGTTGGCGTTTCTTATTATTAAATTGACATTAATTTCTGCTCTCAAGGTTACAAAGGTAATAAGGCCTAGTACTGGATTCCAATAACACTATTGGCTTTCAAAGCATTTCATTCAGTGCCCTATACAGGGTTAAATGTTTCTTATTTCTAACACCGTAACATGACTTGTTTTGTCACAGTTAGATTAATAACATCATCGCTAATCAGCCATTGTAAACAGAAATGTAGTTCAATCTACTGTAACTGCATTTTCCCCTGCAAGGCGCTGCTCCTCATGGGAAATGCTTCCTTTCATCATGGAAAACAATACAGCTTTTGTCCAATGGGCGGAGCCAAAATAAACAAAAACCCAAATGAATTATAGCTATGGCTCTCACTTTAATTTGACTGACTCTATGTGCTCTTTTTCATCCTCTTTGATATGAAAAACCTAACCTGACTCCGCCAGATGGATTTGCTCCGCATATCCATCTGGAAACCTGCCTCTGAAGTAATTTTGGGAAGGGGCGTTAAATACTGGTTAGCTGATTGGCCTATGTTGGTGATAGACGGGCCAAATAAACCAATCAGATCAACGCAGCATATGACGCACTAACAGAGCGCGACGACTAAAACACAACCACAAGCCAGGCTACTCTTGCCGAAACCAGTCGGGAGAAGAGCAAAAACATCTTTTCCTCTGAGAAAAGCCTCCGGAGCAGTGTTTTGCTCTTCTTTCAGTGAAGAAATACTCTGGAATTCCCATAAAACTTGCTCGATAGCCACGCTAACGCTAGTTTCATCGGCTGAAGCCGCCATGTTCTTTAGACTGAACTGTCGCGCTTCTCGCTAAGGCCACACCTCAACCCTCAAAGCCAACGCTGATTGGACGCTCGTTTGGTGAACGGCTCCAAATTTCTTCAACGGAGAGTCTCCAGACTGAATAGCGAGTGAAATCTTGAAAGTCAGCGAGATCAGGATGGTCTCACGAGGCTAATGAAAACCTGCTCAGAGCTTATTTACTTAACCGTGTTTCCTTGCTAAATAGAGCCACATGTAGAGCTAGTTTACCTTTATCCTTTTTAACGCATGTATATATTCATATATAATATTCCTTTTTCTCCTCTAAATGTTTTTAATTGCCATCTAAAGCAAACAGTACTGCACTATACCTGCTGTATGAGAACTAAGAATTAGTATACAGATGTTTTAATAAACCAGTACTTTCAGTAGGACTAGAAAATGTAAACTAAGCCAATCTAATCAGGATTTACCATCAGATTCCTTGTATTTGGAGATCAACAAGCATGAATGCTGTAACTGAACTGTGTAAGGTGAGAATTCATCCCCCTATCCCACCCAAGCCACACTCTCTGTGCAGCAGTTTAAGGCATGAAGTGGAGGGGAAATCACAGGATGGCCAATTGTAAATTGTGCTGAGCGGGAGATGTGGAGCTTGCATCGTGACACCATTATCTTTCCATCTGGCTCAAGATGGGCCACATTATTCATGGGGAATGAATAGACGGAGGATCCCAGAGGGCTGGTGGATGAGATCGCAAACCAAAACAACAATTCAGTATTTATGCAACCGCTGTAGTAGAAGTACAGTCTGGAGATTACTGTTATGTAAGACGTGTTATAGGCTATTGCTTCAGTGATGATTACAAAGTGTGAATTTCAAAACAGTCACAAAAGTAACAATAGTTAACATCTGTCCCTCGGCTGATTTGCTTTGCACACATCTGCAGATTTCTTTCTGCTGCCTCTCAAATTAGGCTCCTTTTAGAATAATTGTGATGGCGATCGCCTTGGTCTCTGTGAGAAACAGCTGCAAGTCTCTTCTCCCACAGGAAGCCGGAGTTCGAGACATGCAGCTGATAAAAAGAATCCAGTAATGACTAATAATGACAGTGCCTATGGTTAGATTGTAGGAGACATGCGCAGGATGCCCCTCCAGAAAATGGTGCTGGACTGAGAGGGAAGGCTCTCTGTTCACCAGCTGGGGTGGATGGGTCGATGCTTGGTGGCTGGACCCAGCAGGGGTCTCTAATGGGACCTGTATCGATCTTAGCATGGTGTTCACCCCATGGGTCTAATGGAAAACTTGGCAGAAAAATAAAGCAAAAGTGTTCCCCGCTCTCCGAACTTGACTCACATATCGGAGCTAAAATATCCACTGTGTCTTTCATGACACACTCAACTGTGGAGCTTAATTCTTTAGGTCGGTGGGAGCGGTGCTGTGTTTAAAAGAGCAGCTACGGTAACATAGTAAACAGAATAAGGCCTCCTTCTCTGTAGCACTAATGTGTGGTTGATATGTTCCTCACCCGCTGGAGAAAACTGAATGTCGACCTGCTTTAGAAGAAAGCTTTCAAATAA
This sequence comes from Cyprinodon brontotheroides, assembly GCA_018398635.1. Taxonomy (NCBI): domain Eukaryota; kingdom Metazoa; phylum Chordata; class Actinopteri; order Cyprinodontiformes; family Cyprinodontidae; genus Cyprinodon; species Cyprinodon brontotheroides. The sequence goes on from JAGKQL010000007.1 coordinate 30,214,448, forward strand.
ACCAAGTTTTGCAAAGTTAAAGAGGTGACTGTTGGCCCTGAGGCAAGACAAACAGATAGCTCTTATGGACCAGGCCCTGGAAGCACAGCTGTGGTACTGGTGAGAAAGTAGCTTAGTCCTTGTGGAGACCAAACAAAGACACCTAAGCTGTGAGAAATAGATGGAATTAAATCATGTGGTGAAACGAAAGGATGGCAAAACACAAACAGAGAAGAAGGAAACATTTTCCTTTCTGAACTACAGGAGGATTCATCCCAGATCTCAGCAGGACAAAAAGAGGACTCCCCTTTAAATTACCAAAAACCTCCATCCCCACAGACACCAGTCCAGACTTCCCCCTCTCCCCCACAAAGCCCAGATGTTCCTTTTCTGGAATTTTCTCATAACATGAACAAAGTTTTCAAGATTGGCCTACAGTTGACATCCTCTCCACATAGCCATTCCGAAAGCCGCAGCTATGTGAAAAAACCAGCATCTTCTAAAAGCAGCAGAGCCCCAGATCCTCCTCTACATATCACGGAACGTCAGGACCTTCAGATAACTTCTCCGTGATACACACCGGGCCCTGGCAACAAGCTTATCAGACATAACATTTTCCAGCATCAGCTTGGGCCTTACACTGGAGCTTATGGAATATCTGTGATGATACGTGGCAGAAATAAGAAAAACAAAATGGGAACAAACAGGAACAGACACTTAAGAGTCATAAACTGTCAGATGCAGCCTGCTACAGAGACAACATCAACCACTAATTCATATAAACTGGCTTTATTAAACATTAGATCTCTGTCAGGAAAATCCCTTTTAATTAATGACTTTATTATTGACAATAATGTTGATGTTATGTTTTTAACAGAAACGTGGTTACATGGACTTAATGAAGCACATATTCTGTTGGAGTCGTCTCCTCCAAACTACAATTTTCTTTGCGAGAGCAGACAGCAAAGGAAAGGTGGAGGAGTGGCAACATTGTTTAATGACTCACTGAAGTGTAAAAAGGTGTTTTTGGGAAAATTTGACTCTTTTGAACATTTGGCTCTGCAGGTAAAGAGCCCGGTACGAACTATGTTTCTAAATGTTTACAGGCCTCCTAAGTCCACGTCAAACTTTTTTAATGATTTTAGTGACCTCCTGTCTGTGATATGCGTTGATTATGACTGTTTAATTATTGTGGGAGACTTTAATTTTCACGTTGACAACCCTGAAGACAGAAGTGCAAAAGAACTGTGTGACACACTTAGAAACTTTGGTTTAACTCAACATGTTAAACAACCAACACACAAACAGGGACATATTTTAGACTTGATCATCACTAAAGGTCTGAAGATTTCTAAAGTCAGTGTTACTGATGTTGCCCTATCCGATCACTTTTCTGTTACCTTTGAGGGCATCATTTCCAGTGACTCATTTAGCCAAAGGGACATCATAAGAAAACGCACCTTTAAGGAAAATGCCACAGAAACTTTTATTCAAGCTTACTCTGCTACTTCAACCTTGGGGTGCAACTCAGTAGAAGAGCTAGTAGATAACTTTCAGTCTAAAGTCTCAGACATCATTAGCTGCATTGCTCCAATTAAAGTGAAAGTCTTTTCCGGTAAGAAAAAATCTCCTTGGAGAAGTGCTCCAGCAGTTAGAAGTGAAAAAAGGGAGTGTCGTAAAGCTGAACGCAGGTGGAGAAAGACGAAACTCCAGGTTCACTATGACATCTATAAAGAGAGACTTTACAGATATAGCTTACAACTGAAAAATGCAAGAGAATCTTTCTTCTCTGAAATCATTAACAAGAACATTAATAATACTCGTGCTTTATTTGCCACAGTCGACAAGCTAACAAATCCTCCTGTGTCCGTGGCTCCTGAACTCCACTCCACCCGGGCCTGCAATGAATTTGCTAATTTCTTTACTGAGAAAATCCTAAAGATCAGAGGATCAGTTTATACATCCATATCAAGTTCAGTACCAAAGTTGTCTCCAACTGGAATTGATCTTGGCCAAATGTCCCAATTCAGCCAAATAAACTATAAAAGCTTAGAGGAAATCATTCAGCAGCTAAGTTCCTCCTCCTGCTGCCTTGATGTTCTACCCACAGCTTTCTTTAAGAAAGTTTTGCCTGTCATAGCATCTGATTTGACTCAGATAATAAACACGTCCCTTCTGTCAGGTGTTTTCCCGCAGTCCCTAAAAACAGCAAATATCAAACCACTGCTGAAAAAGAACAGTTTAGACAAACTACTACTCCAGAACTACAGGCCCATATCAAACCTCCCCTTTATCAGTAAGATTATTGAAAAAGCAGTGTTTCAACAGTTAAACACTTTCTTAGATATGACCAGCCGCTTTGACGTGTTCCAGTCAGGTTTCCGTGCTCACCACAGTACAGAGACCGCCCTTATCAAGGTGTTTAATGACATCCGTATAAATACAGACTGCGGAAGAACCACAGTGCTGGTACTATTGGACCTCAGTGCAGCATTCGATACTGTCGATCACTCCATCCTGTTAGAGCGCCTGGAAAACTGGGTCGGCCTCTCTGGTACAGCTCTCAACTGGTTTAAATCCTACTTAAAGGACAGGGACTTTTTTGTGTCAGTAGGCAACTTTACATCAGAGATGACAAAAATCACATGTGGGGTTCCCCAAGGGTCCATTCTGGGTCCCCTCCTATTCAATATCTACATGCTCCCTCTTGCTCAGTTAATAAAAAACAACAACATCAGCTACCATAACTATGCAGACGACACACAGCTTTACATCACCATGTCACCAGGTGACTATGAACCAATTCAAGCACTGAGGAAATGCTTAGAAGAAATCAATGCCTGGATGTGCCATAATTTTCTTCAACTGAATAAAAACAAAACTGAAGTAATAATCTTTGGACCAATAGAGGAGAGATCTAAAGTTAGCACACAGCTTCAGTCGCTTCAGCTAGTAACCACTGATCAGGCCCGAAGTCTAGGTGTAGTGCTGGATTCAGACTTGAACCTCCAAAAGCATTTAAAGACAATTACAAGGTCGGCTTTCTATCACCTGAAGAACATTTCCAGGATTAAAGGACTAATGTCTCAGCATGATCTGGAAAAACTAATCCATGCGTTTATTTTTAGTCGAATTGATTACTGCAACGGTGTTTTCACAGGTCTGCCTAAAAAGTGGATCAGACAGCTGCAGCTGATCCAGAACGCTGCTGCCCGTGTCCTCACTAAGACTAAGAAAGTAGAGCACATCACCCCAGTTCTAAAGTCCTTACACTGGCTCCCTGTATCTCAGAGAATAGACTTTAAAATACTTCTGTTAGTCTATAAATCTCTGAATGGCTTAGCACCTAAATACATCACAGACTTGCTATCAGTGTATCAACCCTCCAGACCACTCAGGTCTTCTGGCTCCAGCCTGCTCTGCATACCTAGAACCAGAACTAAACATGGAGAAGCAGCATTTAGTTCCTATGCTCCACTTATCTGGAACAAACTTCCAGAAAACTGTAAAAGTGCGGAAAGCCTGAGTTCCTTTAAATCAAGACTAAAAACACATTTGTTTAGGATTGCCTTCGACTGTTCCAGTTAAACAATTCAACAAAAACATGTTTTCTTTAATCCAACTGTTTTTAATATTCTTTTTTTGTTTCTGCATTTTTTTATTTTATTTTATTTGTTTTTTATTTTTTCCTACTTGCTTTGATTCAATGTTTTATCTTCCTGTATTTTAATCATGTAAAGCACTTTGCATTGTCTTTTGTACTGACCTTGCCTTGCCTTGCCTTCTGTGCAGAAGAAAATATGCACCAGATTTCTCTTTTTTTCTCACAAACTTGTAATAAAAAACAGCAGAGAATGTGAGTGGGGAGAGCAGATATGTATAAAAACTACCTTCATATCAACTCAATGTTACTGATCTTCCAGTATTTGTCATTTTATTTCCACTGCTTCAGAAACCTTCTTTGCTTCTGAGTCAAGGACAAATGTTTTCGCTCTCCTAATTCAAAGCAGTGATTTGTATTGCAGATTTGCTGATTACCAAATTAACCTTCATAATCATTCAAATGCAGTTGTCAGCTTGTTTTGTTTACTTGCAATTTCTAATTCTATTTTAGCCACTGATGCAGCTGTCAGCTGTTCAACACATCTGCATAGAGAATATGGGACAAAGAAGATTCTCCAGCAACCAACACAGCAAAGCCTTCTTAAAGAGAAAGAAACAAGAATCTACTTTAACTTTTTCATCTTTGCATTTTAACCTAACAGAAACTTTAACTTTAAAATAAACAATTTCTGTTTGATCATTCAGTAAAACATTTAACAGCATCCGTCATAAACATAAAGACACTCAGCATTCGAGGTGATCCAGCTACAAGTATTTCTAAATTGCTCTGTCATAGTAAAACCGATTTGTTTTTAGTGCTTCATTAGTGCAGTTTTTTGCTGTTAAAACTGACATTTGTGCTGCTTTACTTTTTAAGATATAATTAATTAGAATTTCGGCCGATGATGTCATCGTCCCCCCATTAAACTCTGATTTGAGCCAAACTGGTCTCCTCTTTTAGTGCTTCGTTAGTGCAGATTTTTTGCTGCTAAAACTGACATTTGTGCTGCTTTACTTTTTAAGATATAATTAATTAGAATTTCGGCCGATGATGTCATCGTCCCCCCATTAAACTCTGATTTGAGCCAAACTGGTCTCCTTTTTTAGTGCTTCGTTAGTGCAGATTTTTTGCTGCTAAAACTGACATTTGTGCTGCTTTCGTTTCCAACTATATGCCAGATAAACCAGATCATACAGTCAGATTGGTTCAAAGTTTATGTGGGGTGGGGGGGTTGGATATGGCGCGAAACCAAAGTTAAACCTTCATAGGACTGTTGGGATCCAGAGGCTTGCCCTCCAGGGGGCGCCGAGGATCCCCTCCTGTTGTATGTTTTTCTGTTGGGACTTGGGTTACTGTTGGGATCTGGAGATCTGCCACCTGTCTCCAGCAGAGAGCGCTGTGGGTCTCCTGGGCTGGAGCCTCCAGCACACCTGAGGATCATCAGCCCATCAGGAGACCTCCTACATAAGCAGCAGCCAGACCTGTCTTTCGCCGGAGTGTTGACCAGTTTTAGTTAGCAGAACCTGATCCTCAGCCTGCTCTTTCTGCTCTAGAGAGTAATCAGATTCTAACCAGCCTCTGTCTTCTCTGCTCACAGGAAGGCCCGACTGAAGTCTGTAGCTCTGGAGGAGCTTTGCTTGGAAACCTGCCTGCCTGCCCTAGGAAGCCAAGCCTGAAGATTATCAGTCTGGATTCCCCAGCCAGCTCTCAAGGGAGAGCTAGGACATCAACTCAAGGTCTGAACCTCATTAGCCTGAAGCTAGACGCTGCCGCTGCTGAGCTCTCTGCTGAATCCACAGACTCTAGACCCAACCGGTTCCCTCTCTCCATCGATCAGTCTGAACCTCATCAAGGTACAAACCAGAATCAAACCCCTGACAAGTCATCACCGCTGCCTGGCTAACCAAACTATTCATCTCTGCAGATTACTCAGTGATTCCAGTCCCGGACCAGTACCTGAACCTGCTCATAAATATTCTTGTGTGCTTCTCATAATAAACTGTTTAACTTTGACTCCGTTTCCTGTGGTTTTCTGCATGTGGGTTTAAACACTAGAGACCCATCATGACAAGGACAAGTTAGCAATTTTGATCACTTGCACTAGAGAGTGCCTCACAAATGGAGTAGATCTGTGCTGCTTTCGTTTCTGACTTTATGCGCCACACTTGCAGGCGATCATGTGAATTTATTACACATCCATCCATAGGCGGATCTACTGGGCTGTCATTTAGGGTGGCAACTGCCACCCTAAATGACAGCCTTGCCACCCCAGCTGCCACCCCAGTTAGCGGTAGGGGTGGCGAGGCTTATAAATTATGGATCATTTGAGAATTACGACCGCTAATTTCTAATGTCGGACTGCAGTGAATGCAGCACGAGATGACGCGAGAGCGACTGAGACTGATTTGTTTTGAAAACCGAATGAGGCAAAGCTAGGGGAGCCAGGGGTCATGGGGAGAGGAGAAACAGGATGAAACAGGTAAAACTGATTAACTATCTATCGAGAAATGAAATCATAATGAAAGCACAATGTTGCTAGCATAGCTGCAATGCTGATTTTGAGATGATAAAAATCAGGTTGCAGAACGTTATTTCTCTATCTATGATGTTAGTTAAGCCTGACGTCTCAGCCTCATAAAGACATATTTGGCGGTCAACTATGACAGAAAAGAGACGATCAAGTTTAGTTAAACTCAAATCAAAAGCGCACAAAGGCATTGCATCTAAATACATTAGTGAAGTGTTTTTGCTGAGCAACATGGAAATCACCGCATTTAGCTGTTATAGTCATGTCAACTTTATGTTCTGCTCTCTGGTGAACCTTTATAGAGCTGCTACATTTTGTTTTGGCACCTGAGAAAATCTGATATTTCCTTTAATAAAACCAAAAGTGTTAAAAGTTAAAATGTGATACTGGTGTGAATCCTGCTTAATATGAAGCAGTGTTGTTGTTTCTTTTTTTGTATATATAATATGAAACTATCCAGAAATGACCCGTATGAACCTACTCACAAGCAAAAATGTATTTTTATTTTGCTTCTTTTCAGATTTGTGGAGATTTTGATGTAAACATACAGAACCCGCCTTTTTGTTGATTTGTTGATACAGCAGTATGGAGGACCAACTCTGCCATATTTAAAAAATAAATACAGAAATAAATAAATGCTCAATAAATAAATAAGCATACAATTAATTGCCACCAAAAAATACAAACAACAAATAAATGTAAGTAGAAATTAAATTATACAGCTAGCTATAAAGGTATATAACTCTTTTAATTGGCTTCTTTATTTCTTTTTGCCTTTTCAATATTTACCTTATTTATTTTTTGTCATTTATTATCTTCAACTTCATTTTTTTTCATTACTTATATTTTTAATTATTTATTTATGTGCATGTGATCATATTTTTGTCTGTTTTTATTCTTCCTTTGTATTTTTTTTACCCTAGTTATTTCTTCGCCGCTATTTCTTTCTGCCTGCCCTTTTAACATTTCTGGCTGCCATTATAATATAAATTTCTAATTACATTTATTTGTTGATTGTATTTTTGGTGGCAATTAATTGTATGCTTATTTATTTATTAAGCATTTATTTATTTCTGTATTTATTTTTAAATATGGCAGAGTTGGTCCTCCATATGCAGCTCTATCTACAGCATATTTACATGCATGAAATGTCCCTTTCATGTTGCCTTAACTGCTGCATGTCAAGTTACTGAGGAACAAATGGGGTAAATGTGTGTTCAGAGTAAACGTTACATAGATGTACAGTACCTTGTTTGGTGCCTTGATCCATTTATTTCTACTGTGTAGTTCTGCTAACTTTAGTCCAGCTCAGTCCATAGATCTCTGATGAGGAACTTTTTCTTTCTATAGTTTCTTCTTGTGCAAATGCTGCAAAGCTGCCTCTCTGACAGTCAGTCTCACACATCTGTGACTCAGCACCTGTGTCTTACCTTAATACCTTTGCTGTCATAAGGCCCCTCTAGAAGTAGTGTTATCATTCTTCTATCTCCTATTAAGTGAGATCACATTGTACGATGTATTATTAATATGAACTGTTTCACATGAAACACTAGTACTGTACATACTATTCTCACCAAACTGTGATAACTGTGATTAAATTCAGTGTAAACAAATACCATATGTTGCCACCCCTAAAAAATTCCTGCCCCTCTTTGCGCCACCCCATAAATATTTTTTCTAGATCCGCCCCTGCATCCATCCATCCATTATCTGACACACTTGTCCCAATTGGTAGAGTCAACTAGGTGCTGGTGCCTATCTCCAGCAGTCAATGGGGCTGAGGCTGAGGGGTACACCCTGGACAGAGTCGCCAGTCCATCGCAGGGAAAACAGCCAACACAGAGATAAACAACCATTCACACACACTCACAGCTAAGGAGAAATTAGAGAAGCCAATTAACCTAACAGTCATGTTTTTGGACTGTGGGTGGAAGGTGGAGTACCGGAGAGAACCCACGCATGCTCAGGGAGAACAGGCAAACTAAATGCAGAAAGAGGGCTGGAAATCGAACCCAGAACCTTCTTGCTGCAAGGCAGCAGTGCTACCCACTGTGCCATTGAGCAGCTTTATTACACATGTGCAACAAATTTTACCTGCCTCTGTTTGTTGTTTGAGGCTATTTTTGATCCTGTAAATTCTTTTCAGCCATTTAGTCTGGGACAAAACTAAATCATATGTCATTTCCAACACTGGAAAGAATGTAAGTCGTTTTGATATATTTTGACTGATAAATCAGTGACATTATTATGAAGTTTACCGAGCCTGTTTTTCCTCTTCAGCGTTCTTATTCATTTATTTATATATTCCTGCTTATTTGCAAAGATCTCTTGGGAAACATGTTTTTATAGTGTTCCAACGCATGCTGGAAAGAATAGTGTTTATTCAACAACAGCAGTTGTCCCCTGTCAGAACGCCTTGGTGAAAGAAGACGTGGTCAGATGCACTAAGATAGGGGACCAGTTTGGTTCAAATCAGAGTTTATTGGGGGGACGGTGACATCATCAGCTAAAATTTTTATTTGTTATATCTTAAAAAGTAAAGCAGCAAAAATGTCAGTTTTACCGTAGTTTTATCTGCACTAACATGCACTAAAAAAGGAGACGCGTTTGGTTCAATTCAGAGTTTAATGGGGGGACGATGACCTCTGGATGACCTAAAAAAATTATCTTTAATATCTCTTAAACAAAAGTAGCTAAAACAATATTTTTTTTCTGCACAAATCTGCAACAATGTAGCACTGACCATTCAGTCTATTTGCAGAGCTTTTGAACGTGGGTGGAGTGTCGGCTTTATGCAGCTGTAAAACCTTCTATGATTGTTTCTTTGCGTTAAACTCTCCTAAGTTTGCTTTGTGAAGATTCTCAGTCATCCATGTCATAGTCATTCCAAAAAAAAACTCAATTACAAAAGCTACAGCTACAGTGTAATTTTCAGCGACATCTAACGTCCAGACTGCAGACCGCAGCAACATGAACATCTCCCCCCACCGCTTCTCCCCCAACAGTGCGGCGAGCGTTACGGGACAAAATGTCTTTCCACGACGTCCCCAGATCACCTACCTTCTCAAGTGATGAGGTTTGTTTACATAGATAATTTTACAGATAGTATTTCATTAGTCTGTGTAGGGTATAGATTTCATGTAGACTTAAGATAATAAATATACCCGTTATTTTTTCTACCACGTCATTGTGGCGTTTTGGTGAGCTGCTTTGCATGGTGATATAAACAGAGCTAAGTAATTGTAGTCATTAGTTTAACAGCAGATTGTGTTCACTGGAAGAATATATATTCCCGTTTACAGAGTCCAAAGTCTTGTTTGTGGCACGGGGGTTACAAGGCGAGGAAGAGGGAGAGGAAGAGGGCAGAGAGGCCGGGGTGGGCATGCAGCCAGGGCCAGGTGAGGGAGAGGTGCCAGCCCAGGGGTGACTAGAGCAGAGGAGGAAAGGCTTATAAGATCTCCAAAGGAGCCGGAGAGAAGTAACCGAGGTATATATCCAGAAAATTATTTTTACAGAAAATTACTGAATCATTACCTGTGAAACGTCAGGGACGTTGCTGAAGTATACTGGAGAGTAACAGCATCATCGCAAGCAGCATGTTATTGTAATTACCGATCTCGCGGTACGCTATTTGTTTGTTGGCTCTGGCGCCGTCAGAAGCAAAGATGTTCAACCTCCATGGCTGCGAGACCCACTTCCTATGTAATTATAAATAACGGCATCCAAAGGCAACGCAAAATATTATGGTTAAGAGGCTGAGCTCGTAGGTAGATGATGATAAATAACATAGTTATGTATATATATATTACATTTCTGACTGTATACCCCTGTAATTATTACACACTGTAGCTTTAAAAACAATCTACTGGACTTTGTTTCCTAGTTTGAAGACGTTTCTCTTCTCATCTAGGAAGCTTTTTCACTTCAAAATGTCAGAAATATTGTTGAGTTTGAAACTTTTTTAGCTTAGAAAGCATGCAAATTGAGCCAGAAGAGCGGGTCCACCCCTTAGGAATAGGAAGTCATTTGGGTTAGTTAACAATCTGCAATACACAATACTGGTCTATGCCTCTGAAAGGGGCAATTGTTGTTCAAAATCTCCTGAGTTTTCACTAAATTCCACACAATGAATGCTGGGAAGGGCCCAGAACCAGGGGTCAGCAACCTTTACGGTCCAAAGAGCCACTTTTACTCTCAGTCCAGCTATTCACTCCACTGACCCGACACACCTATGACATCAGTAGGGCGAAAAGACAGTTATCAACATGGATAAGTGATCAAACTGATAAAAAAACTTGCAGCATTACATGAATACAAACAGACATGACATTCGGTTACAGCTTAATGCACAAAGGCTGAACTAGAATTGCAGAGGGCAAAGACAACTGAATTAACACCCAATAATTGTATCATTTATCACACACAAAGGGTAAAGGATAATAGATTGCATGTGAGGAGTCCTGATCTGTGCTTCTCACTATCAGAAGGGGTGAGGAATGGATGCAATTACGGCTGTGTCATTGCTTGCATTATCATAACTATTGCAAGGTGAGGGGCAATTTATATGACTGATAGAACCCTCTGACCAAATGCCGCTCCGGCTATTAGTTCTAACATTGTTCTGCAGTCAAATGCTGGTCAGAGTGCTGGAATCCCTCAGCATCTTGATGAAGATGTGTTGTGGCCTAAAATTAGTTTTCACTACAAGATTGTTATGTCGAAAACACATCAAAAAGTGTAAATCAGTTCTAGGCTGTTTGTTATGACGCCAAATGTTCTGTGATTGGTGTATAGCCACTGAGATTTAAACAAGGAGCACTCATATGACTTTTCTGAGGGGATTAGGGTTAGGGGTTAGGGTAGGGTTATGGGAAATGAGAACAAACGGCAAAGGAAACTAGACCATAATGACAATATATATACAAATTCAATTAAATTCAATTCAGTTTATTTCTATAGCACCAATTTACAACACATATCATCTCAAGGCACTTTCCAGTTCACCAGATCATCCAGTCAGATTGATTCAAAAGTTTTCTATCTAAGGAAAACCAGCTGATTGCATCGACTCATTGACTCTTCAGCAATCCCTCACATTAAGCATGCTTGTAGCGACAGTGGAGAGGAAAAACTTGCTTTTAACAGGAAGAAACCTCCAGCAGAACCAGGCTCATTTTAAGCGGCCATCTGCCGACTGTTTAAGTTGAATGTTTTGCAGGCTGTTTTCAGATCCAGGTCCCAGACTTGGGAAACCAGGAGCCCATCAAAGGACAACCCCCTTATTCCTCATGTATTTTTGTCTTTGTTCAGTTAACAGTATACTTTATTTACCATTGTTGAAAATGCATCAGAATTAGCCAGACTTTTTTCCTCCATTGTCCCTGGACAGATCTTAAAATCAGCTACCTAAAATAACATTAGTAAAAAGCAATAAAATGTATAAAAGTTTTCAAATTCTGTTGATAATTAGACTGTACATTTTTGCTATATTACAAAAAAAAAACAATGACTATACCAAACATTTTTAACAGCATTAACTGTTAAACAGTTAACAGTTTGATCCTCATTTCAGCTTGAATCACACTTTTGTTGTCCTAACACAACCATTTTGCTGTGTGTTCACAGAAAAACATTTAACAGTCCAAATCTTGTTTGTATCCAACATAGGTCACAACCACATTTAACAGCATAACACCTTTACAGATGGTTCAAGATTTAGACATTTTCCTATCCTTTTTAGGTTTCTTTTCAATGTTATAATAAAAAAAAACAAACAAGCAGAACATTCAAACTGCATGAGGAGCCTGATGGTGTAAATTTCTCCCTAAGCTCCATCTGTACAGGAAACAATGTAAACATGTCTCCCAGCACGTGCTCAAGCTGCAATTAATCCTCTGAATTTATTTCTCTCCATTTGCATACACGATTCCATCAGTCTGGGCCCCCATATGTTCCACCTCGGGTAATTACATCATGGTTCCATAGTGGGCTTTGCACTTTGAAAACTCCATAGGAGTGAATATGATGGTGGCCATGTTTTTAACAGTTCAGAGTAACATCTTGGGTGAATCTGAATCAGTCGTTGCGACTTGTTTAGGATGCAGCCTCCTGTGTCAGAGCCTGTTGGAGCTTTATCACACTTTCCATGCAGAATCTCTTTAATTGTGGAGTCAGGTGCAGGTTTATTCATGTCACATTGACTCCTTCCATCCAGTCTGGATGTCGAATCAGTCAAACTCAGCTATGCAGGAGAATCTCCACCATATTCACCCAGGTCTGTGATCTTCTTTCTTATGAACAAATACATTTTCTTTCTATACAAAAGCTATAAAATACATTGTTGTCCCTTCTCTGTCATTTTTTAGACATCAAAGTAATCAGGGGATAGTTATTCCTATGTTTTGCTGTATTGTTTATTAGAGACACACAGTTATGCCTGTGATCTAATTGATTATTTACATGCCAAACTTACCGAATAATTATCCCCAAACTGGAGCTTGTTATCTTGTTTATTCTTTAACCTCAGTGAATTGTCACCCATAAAATGGTGATTTCTTTCATATATGGAGGCTACCATTTGTTAAAGATCCCATATTATGCAAAATTCCCTTTATTGATATTTTGTAGCCTATATAAGACGTTCACAAATGAAAGAAAAAAAAACTTTCACCTCAGTCATTACCTTTCTCAGACTTCCTAGCTAATGTGTGCTCAAAATGCTCCTTTTGGAAATCCTGCCCTTTATGATGTCATAATTGGAAATAAGGTGTCCAGAGCACCCTGTAGCAGCCCACGAGTCAAGCTCAGGCCTTAATCTTATAACCCCCCAGAATCAAAATCCTCCATCACTGCTCCACTCACGTACGTCCTGGGGAGAACTTGCACAGTTGTGTTAATCAATGAGAGCTTTTCCACACCCACCACTAGTCCTCTGCACGTCACAGTCCACGTATGTCTTCTCCATCCTTCAACGCCAAGATATGGAGCCAAGCTATTTTTCGTTCCAGTCCGGATAGGTCAAGATCCACAATTGCAATCGTACCAAACAGCAAAAAGAATGTCCAGAAGATACGGTTTGTCACATTAAAATTTGGTAACGACAGATCGTAACTACAAATTAGAGATTAATTCTCATACATTCCAAAAACTGTTTGTTAAAATTATTCAATGCAGATTATCGGTACCTCAACGTACCAGGAAGCAGATTTTTTTTCTCTCGATCAAAATATTTAATCAAATCCAGTCACAACAACTTCCAAGAGCGCATCTCACAACTTCAAAACAAACTTCTTATCACAGGGATGAATGAAGACATGCTGAGTTTGGAGGTAGAGAAAAAAACCCATTTTGTAGGAAATAACATTTTCAAACTTTATTTAGGAAGAAAGGCTTTTGGTCAGAATTGTGAAAATCAAGCCTCATTTTTAGGAATTAGTCGTACCACTTAATCAATACTTGTGGAATCCTGACCAAAGCCTCATGGAACATAACAGCTTAATATATAACTGAGTATGCCCCAACCCAACCTGGGGGCAAATTTAACAGAGTTGTTTAAAATTAATAGTTCATCAATTAATCAACCCTGTAGATTAGTAATTTCATGATTTCATCAAAGTCTGTGTATTTCCTTGATCACTGGTGTATGAAATCAAGCACTTAGCAAATCACCTAAACTGTATCTATAAACATATGCAAAAGGGATGCTATGATAAGCAGTGTTGGGAAAGTTCTCTTTCTACGTGAACTAGTTCAAAGTTCAGTTCACACATTTTAAAATGAACTAGTTCAGTTCATAGTTCATAATTCAAAATTTTGAACTAAGTTCACAGTTCCAAAAAATGAACTAGTTCTTTTTTTTTTTTTCTTTCATATATTGTTCAATTACATAATAGCCTACTGTAGAACCACAGACAGCAATTATTTTATCAGTTGTAACACTGAAACTGTGCGTCAGATTTCATCTTCATATCCAGTTTTGAATCCTTATCCAACCAGGGTTTACATTAGCATTGAGGGGACAGCATTTCCCCATTGTTGCTTTAATGCTTTGTTGCTGTCCATTCACTTCACACTAGTAGCAGCTGCAGCTTTCACCCCTACAGTATATTCTCAAAAACATCAGGAAAAATGTGCTGCTTGAATTGTCTTCTTTTATGAGGAATTATTAAAAGAAAATAGGAAAGTAGTCTTTAAGGTGCAAATGTTTTTTTAATTTTAATAATTTTTTCAATTTGAAATTCCATTTCAGTACATACTAAAAAGGAATCCTGGAATCCTGGAAAATTATACCAGGCAGGTTTACATGAATAGTAAAACCCTCAAAAACATTTTACTAACACAAACTGAGGGACCAGGCTGAGGTAGGAATTTAAGGTTACTGAAGTGTGGATTTTTTTTACTGAAAGCCGGCGGGCAAAGTTTGTAGAGAAATGTAAGATTGTTGCCATCATCCTCACCGACCACCTGGTCATAAAACTGTTTTAAGTGATCATACTGCTGCTTTGTCGCCTCCACGATGCGCCTCCATGCTGCTGTGGCTTCCGCGCCGCGTTTTGTTTTGATGGCCGCACGCGGCTGTAGGCTACGACGCTGGTAGCTGCTGTTGCCAGATTGGGTGTTTTTCCGCTACATATTAAGGCCTGTTTGCGGTGTGATTTAGCCGGGGTTTAGCCTGGAGGGCTCTATAGAAATCTGGCAACCTATTGAGCGGAGTTGAACTGAGAGAGCGTGCGTTCACAGACACCAGAATGAGCGAGTTCACAATAACGTTCATCAGGCAGTAATGCAGTACGTTCAGTTCACGTTCGCCCAAAATATGAACCAGTTCATGAACTTTCGTTCAATGAACGCGTTCAGGCACAACACTGATGATGAGCATTAACAATCTCAGCATATTTGCCTGATAGGATTCCATCTGTCAAATATTCAAGCCATTTGTTTTTGTACTCATTGTCCTCCCAAACACTTCCTCTGAGTCATAGATCCTCCAGCGAGTCCTGGGTCTCCTCCTATTGTACCTGCCTACAACACCTTTCAAAGGAAGTTTCTAGAAGACATCTGAAACACATGATATTAGCCACCTTAGATGATTCATTTGATGTGAAGGAGAAGGAGCCTTCTCCTCCCATCAGGTAACTACTTATCCAGGAGTTTTTCAACATTTTCTAAAAACTCTTTAACAAATGCTTTTAGGATTCCTTTTTAAACATCAATATTTATACAAAAATATTATTTCTGTCATTATTTGTGGACATTAAGATGTAAAGAGAAGCGCCATCTCTTGGTCACACCCTGTAATTCTGTGAAAAGGTGAAGTCAGAGTAAACAAATATGCAAGAAGGGGTCACTCCAGTGGCTGGAAGTTGGAAAGGATTTTGCTGGGAGTTGAAGGGAAGTTGGCTGCCATTCGGCTGACGTTTGACTGGGAAGGGTCCTTTTCAGTGGCTGCTACTGTAAGTTATTCATCTGCATGCAATAACTACCATCCCATCTGAAACCACAACAGGGCATACAAAGAGGTAAAGGCTATACTGAGATGCACTGCAAAAATGAAATAAGTAAAAATTTCTTAAATTAAGTGTATTTACCCTTAATTTGAGTGGGTAAATACAATGATTTGCCAATGAAATTAGTATCTTTACTCTTAAAATAAGATAATTAGATAATATGAAATTGAAATAAGACAATGCAATTGTTTTATCTTATTTTAAATCTAAATTGTCTTGTTCCATTGGCAAAGGGTCTCACTTTAATACTGAATTGGAGAAAAAATTCACTTATTTTAAGTAAAAATTGCTAGGTATTTCTTGTTTGCCTTCTTGTGTCAGTCTCCTTCTCCTAGCTCCCTTCTAGACACCTCTGTTCACACCTGCTCCCAATCTGCTGATTAGCCTGGTCTTTGTTTCTCTCTCCCATACTGTATATACACCTCCTGCTCAGTCACTGTTGGCTGGGTTTTGTCATCATTTTTTTCACCTTCAAGTGAGTTATCATGTTTTCAGTATTTTTGTGGATCCTGAGGATTTATGTTTTTGGAATTTTTCTTCTATTGCCTTTTTTAGATAAATAAATCGGCAAGAATCCACCTTAAGCTTCAGTCTCTGCATTTAGGTCCTCCTGTCAAACCTCCACCCAACCTGACGCCATCTCTAAATAACTCTTAACAATTAAGTTGTCTTCCTGACTTCAAATGTCTTATAGTTTCTCTGCAGTGTTGTTTTGAGCAATGAACTAAAATGTATTTCACCATAACTAACTGGCAGCTGTCAGGTCTTACCTTTTCATCTATTTTGTTCTGCGCTTTAATTACAGAGTTTTGAAAAATTACCAAATTATATAAACTAAATGATTTCAAATATGGTTCCCTTAGATCTGATTATGATCAGATCATTTGAAAGCATCCCTGGTTTATAGAAAAATATTTGTAAGAGCCCATTTCAAACCTACCACCAAGCGACAGATTCCTGTACTTATCACAAAGTACACACGAAAAGAAAACTTATATATACATATATATTTTTTTTTTCTTTTTGTGTTTTGGAGCCTTTGTTGGAATAGTGTTAACTTTTCTTTGTAAAAGACATCTAGAAGAGAGTTTTTATGGTCCAAGTTTCCTCAGAGAGGTCTGATGAAATTAGTTGCTTAACAAAGCTGAATGTGGCAACTCCAACAACCCGGAAAACTGCCTGTTAAAGCAGGGAGGAGGATGATTATCAAAGATAGTCTGCCTGCCCGCCTGTGTAAGACCAATCCCTTTTTTTTATGAAAATACAATACTGGCAGCCCAATCAGCATGCGGAACAGCATGCAGCAG
>JAGKQL010000007.1:30238870-30244389 GCA_018398635.1 Cyprinodon brontotheroides
ACAATTACTGTAGAAGAATTTTATTGATACAATGACCTTAGTCTTTGGTGCTCAGACCTCGGCAGGAAACATTAGCATTGAATTTTGCTTTGATATAAGCAAACAGGAGTAAAGAGGAATGTTTCCCCCCAGGCCTGAGAGTGTTAGTGGAGTGGAGATAGATGAAGTTGGTCAGTCTGTAGACTGCTGGTTGGTTAGATAGTGTGCCTGAGCTTCATGGAAGATCCAGTGGACTGCATGAGCTGATACTAGAACTTCACTCAGGGACCTGGAAGATGGAAGTCCAGCTGGATAACACAGGTTGCATGAACCTGTCCATGATGAGCAAGCATGAAGCAACAGTGGAGAGGAAAAAGCTCCCCATTGGGAAGAAACCTCTTGCAGAACCAGGCTCCGGTCTTTTGCTGGACTGGTTTAGATTAGACAGGGAACGCAGTAAGACTCAGGGAGGATTGACACCCTGATGAAGATTTAGATACGGTGGTGGAGGAGGGTCTGGAGGTGGGTTGAATCAGGATTACCTGAATAGAAGTCAGACATTGCACAACGGCTGCCTGCACTATGGTTAGCAGAATGAGTTGTAGATATGGAGGCCTTGTAAGATGAACTATGGATGCTTATTGGGCTGTGAGGGAGGCGGACAAGGGTAAGTAATTATTTCTTCAGTTGAACTTCTATGCTCTGTTTAATTCAACCTGACTGACTTTGTGAGAAACTCCAGAAGATTCAGATGGAGGCATCAATTGCCTTGATAAAAGAGTACCTGACAAACAGAAAACAGGTTGTTAGACTGAGGGTCAGCTGTCTGATCAGCAGCACCGGAGCACCACAGGGGACGGTACTCTCACCATTCCTATTTGCTCTGTGCACCTTTGACTTCCAGTACAAGATAAAGTCTTGTCATCTTCAGAAATGTGTGAAAAACAATCATCTGATCTTTAATGGGAATCAAAAGAAGGGAGATTATTGTAGAGTTCAGAAGAAACAGGAAAAAGTCAAATACTATTAATATCATGGGAGAAGAAGTGGGCATAGTGGAGGCGTTGACCTGGACAGCGAACTCGAATGGAGACCCAACCGTGAAACCATCTACAATAAGGGAGAGAGGAGATTGTACATCTTAGGAAAGCTTAGGTTCTTCAGTGTTTGCAGCAAGATGGTGCATACGTGGTGGGGATGGTGATCTCTTTTGCAAACATCTGCTGGGGTTAAAGCATCACAGAAAATGACAAAGAAGCTCAACAAAGAAGGTTGCTTCTGTTCTAGCTCCCCCAGAACCTCTGGAGATAATTTCACTAAGAGGAATTCTTCATAACATAAGGACCACCATGAATAACTGTGAGCATCCCCCCTCAGAAGACTGTAAAGCAATTATTCCCCTTACAGAGATTAGCAGGAATACAATATTCATGCCACTATGAGACTTGTCATAGCAAAAAAATCAACAGATAGCAGGATAACTTTAGACAAGAGATGATAATCAAGTTTATATCCACTCTGTAAATTTAGACCTCTTATTGGTCAAAAAGAATACATGCCGACTTATAAAGGAATACAGAAACTACGTGGTAACATTTCAAAATAAAAGTCCAGGTGGTTCCTAAGCTCTACTCTCTAAGCTGTGAAATCCCTCCAAATTCCAGGTAAAAAAAATGGGCTTGACTAAGAACCCTCTTTTCCCCTTAGAAATACTGATGTTCAGGTTTTAGGAGATTTAAGGATTAACTGATGTCTGCCCTGGTGACTGAATCATTTCCCAGAGTCTGCCTGGTATTGGCAGAAGTAGTTACTTGGTGTTTGTGCTGTTTGATGATCAACACACAGCATCCTCATGCCGCTCAGTGTCAGCTTCTGGGAAATCTACAAACTTAAAATTAATCAGTGACTTTATTGTCAATGTGATTTAAAACAATACATTAAAATTCCTGATCCCTAAGGGTCAAATCAAATTATATGCAAAAAAACAACAAACAAAAAATAACATAAAAGAGTAGAAGAAAAAGCCAAAAGCTTGATTTTATTGAGAGGGGGATCTTAAGAAGTAGTGGCTTTTTTTTTTTTTTTTACTTTGTATCACCTTAAATTTTTATCATGATAGGTTTCTTTCCAGAAATATATGAGTGTTATATATGGAACACCTTTATCTAATAATCCTTACTCTATTTTATGTCAAACTATTGAAAGTAATAATACTCTCACAGTCAAAGACAATTTAAGCATATTGTTAAATTTAATTGGTTGGTAAATGGTATTACTTTTGGTTTTAGATTTTGCCTCATGATCTGAAGATCATTTAATTATTTTATTCAGTAACAGATTCATAAGGGCATTACAGGTTTATTTGTATCAAAAATTTCAGCTACAAGACAATTAAGGGTGATTTATACTCAATTCAATTCAGTTTATTTCTATAGCGCCAATTCACAACACATGTCATATCAAGGAACTTAACAGTTCACCAGATCGTCCAGAAATACAGTGGCCCCGTCCAGGAAACACACAGCCAGGCAAAATGAGCTCTGAGCCAGCTCCCATGTCAGAGGATGAAGAGAGAACATCCAGTTAGTCACAGTCAGAGAAACAGGACTACACTGGAAAACAGGCCAAGCTCCAACATCTAGAAACAAAGGTGTTGATGGCAGCAGCACAGCTGATATTTCTCTCCAGGATGGAGTCACAGCCAAACAGGAACAGATCAGATGAAGCTACTATGAGAAAAAGAGAGAGCAGAGCGTTAGAGATTGAACTAACAGATTCTGCAGAGTGGGAGAATAGAGATAGAATGAAGCAGAATGATGAAAAGGGGTCCCTATGTCCTCCAGCAGTCTAAGCCTATAGCAGCATAACTATAGAGATAGCTCAGGATAAACCTGAGCCACTCTAACTAGAAGCTTTATCAAAAGGAAAGTTTTAAGCCTAGCCTTAAAAGTAGACAGGGTGTCTGCCATTGATCTTGCCATCCCCTTGAACCCCAGTCGGCCTCGGCAGATGGCCACTCACACTCTAAGTTTTAGAAAAATGAGGACAGTACAGGAAAGCAGAACAAATAGGAGACATAGTATATGTTAGAGACAGAAGCATAGGCAGAAAGTGTGATTTAGAAAGCAGGCATAAGTATAGAAAGGGGGAAGGCCATGAATAGTTTTTACTGGCTATACAACTCCTGTCACAACACTTAAATGCACCACAGGTCTGTCCTGCTTCTTTACAAAACTGCAATCAGAAACTTTCACCTGTTTTACCATAGATAATATTTAGTTTTTTAATTTGGACTAGTTTCGTAGCCCAAAAATTTATTTTTTAATCTTTTTTTTCTCAAGCTCCAAGCACATGCGCACACACACATACCAACTAGAGAACATGCAATCAGAAGGAGAGAAAGGCGAAACTTAAGGCAGAATAATCAGAGTTAAACAGCACAGAACAGTTGATGCGCTGCTACGTGAAAGGGACAGGAAAAGAGCAGGCAGCTGCAGCTACCAGGCAGAGAAGCTCTGCGAGAGGAAAAGAAGCCATTGCTGCAACAACTACTGCTGTATAGTAAAATTATAAACATGTTGTTCACATCTTATTGGTAGGGACAAATAGGTTGCTCCAAAATTTTGGTAGGGACATGTCCCTATGCAAACCTACGCCCATGAGAGATGCTTCCTCTGTCAGGATAAAAAGGCATCTTCATCATGTACATGGCAAATATTTGGGAATGGAATGAGAGCGGTGTCCTTGATCTAAAAACAAAGTGTAATATTTTGATAAGGCTGCAGCCATGGATTTCTCGTCATCTGCTAACATGTATGATGTAAAGATGTGGCAGACTGCAGTTGTATAAAATGTGAATTGTGGCCATTTAAATGGGATATGAGCCCCACTGGTAAGCAGCTGCCTTCTGTAACTCTAAGCAACTTCTCTGATCTCAGTAGGATTACAGTTTCTATCAGAACCTGTTGTCATGTGTGCTGATTATTTAATGAATATACATTATGAAGTGTTATTTAAAGAGTTTGTTCCAAGTGATCTCTTCTCAAGAAAAAAACCTAAAATGCTATTGTCTATGCAACGTAAGTTAATACATTTGGCAGTATATGTTCAGTATTTTCCTACCGTAATAACTGAAGTTACCGCGTGGGCTGATTCTAGATCCTCCTTTGGTCAACAAAGGAATATTCAAATTTCAAAATAATTTTTAAATAAGAAGCCAGATTTGTAAGAAGTTCCATAATGCTATTAGAAAGAAATAGTTACTTGAATCTACAACTCTGGTGAAGTTTTCCAGAATGCTGTTGGTTTCCACATATGAGCTAAATTAAGTGTTTACTGTTGTGTGAAAGATGACACTCCAACAGCAAGCCTTTAAACTCTCGCTGCAAGAGTTTGGAGGAAACAGAACCTGCATTTCTACTAATACTGTACTGCAATAGTTCTTTAAACAATAGCACATTTGCCTAATGAAGAGATTTAAGCTAATGCAATGGTCAATAATTGGAGAATTTATGGAGGGTGAATGAGTGAAAAGTGGTTATCCATGAAAGGAAAAGCAGCAAATGATGTCTGAGATGAAATCAGCCCTAAGTACCCCACACACTGAGCTCTAATGCCTGTTTCTCACTGTGATCTCTTCTTTCTAACCAAAATAAAACTGAGAACACCAATGAGTTCAAAAAAGGGAATGGAGACAAAAAACGAAAAGGTGAAAGAAAGGCTACGAACAAGTATGTCTTTAAACAGTGGTAATTCTTGCTGTCAACCTGAAGCAGTGAGTCTGTGTCAGAGGCTTTATCTGTCAGCTGCACTCTTGCCCGTGGACAGCTCTGGGCCCTGTGGGGGACTTCACAGGGTTTTTTTCCTTCCACCCCACAGCTGCCTGTGGCAGGTGTGGAGTCATCACAACTCTATTAGCTTCACTGTGGCAATAAAAACACATTAACCTGCTAAGCTGGGGACACGCTAATTACACTGCTGGATCTTTAGGAACCTCTGCAGACCGTGGCTTGGTGAGGCTGCATGGTACTTCAATATTCCTGTGAGGCCCCTAAACAAAAGATAAAAAAATCCACAACAACTAAAAATCCAGACCATTCAGCCGATGTAACTTTTTAACATTTCTTTGAATAAATACTTTTATCCACATTTTATGGTGTAAAAATTAAACGCTTGTAAGTTGAATTCATCTAAACTGCCTTTAAATTAAACTGTTTATTGTCTATCTGGGGGCAGTAAGGTGCCAAAGTATTTAGCACTGCTGACTTGTGGCAAGAACGTTCCGAGTCTTTCTGCATAAGGTTTACATGTTCTCCCTGTGCACTCATGGATTCTCTCCAGGTACTCCGGCTTCCTCCCACTGTCCAAAAAAGAGAGTTTTAGGGTAATATGCATCTCTAAATTGTCCTTAGGTGTGTGTGTGTGAGAGTGTGTGTGTACCTGTCTAGCTCTCAGAGTGAGGACCAGTTTTCCGATTTCACCATCAGATTGAGGACCAGTTGTTGCATATAGCAGAACACGTATGTGGGTTTGGATGTGGG
>JAGKQL010000007.1:30249453-30286837 GCA_018398635.1 Cyprinodon brontotheroides
TGGAACGTACTGTTGCCCTTCTATCAGCTCGAACGTCTGGCAATTCTCCTCTGACCCCTGGCATCAACAAGGCATTTCCACCCACAGAACTGCAGCTCACTGGATGTTTTTTCTTTTGGGACCATTCTCTGTAAACCTAGGGGATGGTTGTGCGTGAAATCCCAGTAGATCAGCAGTTTCTGAAATACTCAGACCAGCCCTTCTGGCAATCATGCCACGTTCAAAGTCACTCAATCACCTTTCTTCCCATTTTGCGGTACTTGCGCTTTGAACTGCAGGAGATTTGTCTTGACCATGTCTACATGCAATGCACTGAGTTGCACGCCATGTGATTGGCTGCTTAGAAATTAAGTGTTAACGAGCAGTTGGACAGGTGTGTACCTAATAAAGTGGCCGGTGAGGTGTATGTAAGTGTTTGCTGATCAAAAATCACCCAAAATTTAGGAAAGTAGAGGCGTATCATTCAGCTGGCCAGAACACACGTGTTTTCAAGCCCTGCATTGGACTCTCCACCCAACTGGATTAAAACCTCAATCTGAATCCAGGCCATGTTGTGCAAAATATTGCCCAAATCCTGTTGAAAGACATAATTTCACCTGAAAAGATTTCCTGATTATCACAGTATGAGAGGTGTTAAAATAAGAAATTTGCTATTAAATCCAGCAACCCCCTGGTTGCAGCATGGGCTCTATCACCCTACGCCACAGTCACCTCAAAAAATTCCAGGCATTAATAACACAAACTGGTCATAACTGGAAACATAACCTAATCCTGCAGTAACTTCACCACAACTTTCCCCCTGAATGGATTTTACTTTGAAGTGTTAGAGTAAAGGGACATGAATACAAATACATTAAATATCATCTATATAAAAGCAGATTAAATAAATCAAAAATTTTTCTACGATATGAAGATATGCTGCTTTTCAATTCAATTCAGTTTATTTCTATAGCGCCAATTCACATCATGTCATCTCAAGGCACTTTCCAGTTCACCAGATCATCCAGTCAGATTGATTCAAAGTTTTCCATCTAAGAAAAACCAGTTGATTGCATCGACTCATTTGACTCTTTCCAGCAATCCCTCACACTAAGCATGCTTGCAGCGACAGTGGAGAGGAAAACTCCCTTTTAACAGGAAGAAACCTCCAGCAGAACCAGGCTCAGTGTAGCCCGGCCCATCTGCTGAGGCCCACTGCGGTTCAAGGAGACAGAAGCATAGAAACAGAAAGCAGCTGTAAAAGGAGGCCCCGTCCAGGAAACACACAGCCAGGCAGACGAGCTCCGAGCCAGCTTCATGTCAGAGGATGAAGAGAGCTACACATCCAGTTAGTCAGTGTCAGAGAAATAGGACTACACTGAAAAAACAGGCCCGACCTCCAACATCTAGAAACAAAGGTGGTGATGGAATGGCAGCAGCACAAAGCTGATATTTCTCTCCAGGATGGAGTCACAGCCAAACAGGAACAGACCAGATGAAGCTACTATGAGGAAAAGCAGAGAGAGAGCAGAACGTTAGAGATTGAACTAATAAATTCTGCAGAGTAGTTTGAGTACTTGAAGCGACAGTGAAGGAAAAACTCTCCTTTTAACAGGAAAAAACCTACAGCAGAACCAGGCTCAATCAATCAATCAATTTCTTTATAGTCAACTACAATTTGCATTGTAATTGAGATTTCATTTCCAGTACATCATCTCAGTGTTATGTTAAATCAGAGCAATGCCTGAGGTATGAATGGATGCCCTAACATCTACTTTAACAGGCCCCCACGTGTATAACTGCCAGGATTTGTATCTGAATGATTCTCATCTAAAAAAAATATTAAGGTAATATTTTTTACGTGGGAAAAGTTTAATTGGTGCTCATCTCAAACTAACTCAGTCCATGAGACCTGACCATAAAAAGTATTTCCTTTTTTAGTTGCATCCTCTGGTGAAGGAAGATAATTACAGTGTGACAGTTAGACCTCATCTCCCCCTTCATTATAACATTCAGTTACAAACATAAAATAGCCATAAATACTGTTGGAAGAGCGCTTGAACTAATATTTTTATTCATCTGAATCTACAGCCTCTTTGAACACGTTTGTCTGAGCGAAGATCCGGTATCATGAGAGCAAAAAGAGTTTTTTGAGGTTTTATTCCAAAAGTCATCTCTGCTGGAAACAATATTAAAGATTCCAAGCAGACGGTCATATGATCACATGTAATTTAGTTCTCTGTGTCCACAGGCAGTGATTCCAAGTCTCTGTGTAGACAAGCAGCACTAAGAGGAACATTATTGAAGCTACATTAGCACTGCCGTTATTACCCAACTTTAGGCCCTCGCTTTATTCCCCACCCATTCCAGAATCGCATTAAGGGTTGCGGAAAGCTGTTTTATTGCTTTTAGCTTTTCAATTAGTGGGGATAATTTGTGTCCACCTTCTTTAGATTAGATTTTAAATTAGAAACATGATGTGCCATTAATTATCACACTTCTTGTTTTGTGGACAAAGCTCTTTAAAATCCAGGGAGGAAGGAGTGAAAAGCTTAAAAACGGAGGGGAAAATGAGGGGGGGGTGTAAATGTGATGAGCTGCACAAGGGATTGCTGGATGGTGGACAGGCTGAGTTATTAGGTCAGTGAGAGCGAAGGGAAGTGTGACAGTGACAGCCCGGAACGCCTGGCACTGACTGTCAGAGCATCTGACACCCTGATGTTTCCTCTGCACAGATGAGACGTGTGTGGCTCCATCTTATCTCCATGCCGCTGCTGCTGCTGGACTTCGGAGGATGTTTTTCTTCTCTCTGTCCAGCTCCCCAGCCACCCTCTCTCCTGCTCGGCAAACACTGAGTTGATTGCAAACACTTTACTCCCAGTCAGCTCTAAAAGTGGGTCAGTCCTCTGTGCGGATTTCACTGAGGCTGGGGTTTGAGTACCGCTGTTAGCTCCTGAATCAGGAATGGCAGGAAGCCTTTCTCCACCCAGAGATGTCCCAGGAGTGCGAGGACACTGCTGGCAGCTTCTGTAGCCTGGGTGATGTCACTTACAGGATTTTGAACGATATTTAACTTCTAAATCTAAAACAAAAGTACTGTATTATTTTCAGCACCAGACAAAAGAAATGTTTTGTTTTATAATACTTAAATGATTTAATTAATCAAGAGAAAGAAAATACAAAGTGTAATACAGCATCCATGCTAAAGCCGCAGTCAAAAATTAGGAGCAATATTTATGGTTATTTAGCATGTTTTAACAGAAAAATTGGGGTGATATTTTTTCCAAGTCATTTTTCCTCTCTGTCATTCATTCATTTATAAAAATTCAAGTTCCAAACTAAATATTTAGATTGTCAGTTAATATAATTGTCAGCAAGCTAAATATCTATTTTCCAAGAAAAACCTTTAATATTAAAAAAAAACAAACATTTTTTTTACACCAAAATAATTGATTAATTTGTTAATTAAGTATTTAGCTTGGAGCTAAGTATTTAGTTTGAAAATTAAATATTTAGTTTTTTTAGATGACTATTTAGCTAGCTAAATATTTTTTTTGAAGCTAAATTTTTTTTAACAAAGTTAATTTTTATTTCGTAAAATAAATATTCAGTTCTAAACTAAATATTTATAAAAAACTAAATATTTGTAAAACAAATATTTAGTTCCTAACTTAATATTTAGTTTGTTAATTTCTTTTTTTGCTTAAAACTATATATTTAGCTAGCTTAGTGCCAGCTAAATATTTATTTAACAAACCAAATATTTAAATTTTTAATCAAATATTCAGAACAGCACTAAGAACATATATTTCGTTACGAAAATAAATATCTAGAATATAATAAACTGACAATCTAAATGTTTAGTTTGATGTTTATGAATAAATACTTAATTACTTAATTAAAAAATAACCTCCCGTTTTTTCTCAGAAAACAGGCTAAATAACCATAAATATTGCTCCTAATTGTTGACTGGTTGATTTTACAAACAGCACCCCATTCGTTACCACGCCGTTTTATGCTACAAATGACCTGATAGGCTGAACCAGTGCCTGGTTATGTGAGATTATGGCCCATCCTTTTTATTGCTGCATTTTTATAAACATATACAGATATGTAGAAATATTTCCTCTATAGTGCAAATTACCTCCAGCTCATCGAGGTGCAGAGAGAAGAATTCTAAAAAGCATTTACAGTATATTCTCTGTCAGATCAAACATCTCCTTGGGTTCCTCCCTGACCGGTCAGATGTGCTCCTTCCTCTTCATGATGCTGCTCTCTAACCAGAACTGGCCTGGCCGTGTTAGAGCCCTCGGCAAAATTAAAGTGTGATGCTCCCCTCCCTAACCCCGTTGACTCCTGTGGCCCCCACTAAGTATTTCAGAGATCCTTTGGCCTTTTATAAATCATGTAGTACGGCTCTACCTCACACATGGGTAAATACTGTGCAGATATTTTTATATCTAAGGGAAACATAATCCAGGAAATTACAACTGTTTGTCTTTTTTATGCTTTTTTGGTTCTATATACACTCTTTTTATATTGTCTTTCATATTTTTTATCTGTAATGGTATCTTGTTTTAACTCTTTGTACTCTATATGAGCTGCTGGAATCAGAATTTCCCTAAAGGAGTAATCCTAAGGGAAAGATACTTTGAGTCTATGTCTAAGTCTACAGTGCAAAAACAATCCATAAATAAATAAAAATGTCTTAAATTAAGTGTATGTACCCTTAATCTGAGTAGGTAAATAAGATGATATGACAAAGCATTAGATTTTTTTACTCTTAAATAAGATAATTAGATAAAATGCACTTGAAATAAAACAATGCAATTGTGTTTTCTTATTTTAAATGTAAATTGTTCCATTGGCAAAGTCTCTCACTTACCTCCTCAATTCAAGAAAAAAAATATTATTTTAAGAGAAAACTTTTTTTTGCAGTGTAAAGCTCCACAAAATTCCTTAAGATAAAAAAATCATTATTAAGAGAAAGTTGGCAATATGCAATTGCTGTTTAACTGTAAATGCATTGTGTTAACCCTTTATAGGGCAATCAGTTAAATACTTAGAAAATTAAAATTGAATGTTATTGAAATATTACCTTTCGAACACATAAAAAATATGGATATTTTGAAGTCAAAAATTAATGTCAATGTAATATAAAGAAACACCAACTTGCCAAAATATATATAAAAAATAACAAAAGTGCTTTTATAAGAAATTAATGAAAAACACTCTTAGATGAAAGAAACACATTTCTTTTGGTACAACATAACCTTAGAGGCATTAATGCTGATATTGGAACTTTCATTTATTAGGTTTATAAACCTTAATATAATTGTTAACTAGGGTAATTAACTTTTTAACTTTAGAATTAGCTTTTCATGTTATTTTCTTGGCTTGTTAACTTTTTTCTGCAACTTAATTTACAGCAGGTAATATATCATTGAAGGGCTCATCTAACTGGTCAAATGCCAAGATAAGATGTACAGCCATGTCGCAGGATCTTTGCCTAATGGCTGGATATAGATCTAGTGCTTCTAGATATCAAGGAGGGATGGGAGTGGGTGGGTTTGGGTGGGGGGACCCCATCTGTAAGGGTAATGCAAGTGATCAAAAATGCTAACTTGCCCTATAAAGGGTTAAGTAATACTATACATTTAAAGAGCTTGAAATCCGAATGAACTGATTTATGCTTTATTACGTGTTATTTTGATCTTGTAATTGTTATGAAAATGTGACATAATGGTGGCAGCCTAAATCGCATTAACTTCCATTCAGTCTCCCAGTTCTGGTCTAAAGTTTGATGTCTGCTTGTCAATAACAGAGTAACTTAATTCCTGGTTTCAAAGGCAGATGCAGGTTTGATGAATCAAAGTTATTTCTTCATCTGAATCTGAACTTTCTCTGAGGTGGAAGTGACTGATGTTAACTAGTCTGGTTATTAGTTACATATAAACCTAATCTTTCTCTTCACTTTCTTTTCCCCTTAAGGTATTTTTTTCAAAACATAAGCGGCTTACTTTTCAATAACGAGCGTTGAGTGATGACCGGCTGGTTGGTACTAGCATCAGTGCTGCATTGTCTGTTTGGCTGGCAGCTGCTGGGCACTTGGTACACTGGAAAAACAATCTAGAAATAGGTAAAATGTCTTAAATCAAGTGTATTTGAGTAGGTAAATAATATGATGTGCCAATGCAGTGTGCATTTTTACTCTTAATTAAGATAATTAGATAATATGCACTTGAAATAGGACAATGCAATTCTGTTTTCTTATTTTACCTCCTCAATCCAAGAACAAATGACTTATCTAGATTTTAATTTCTTGCAGTCTGAACTCATCTGTGCACTCAGTGCAGAGTGGGAACATTAATAAGACAGTGACAATGTGAGGCAGAGAACAATCATTTCTGCTTGAAATTGAGAAGAAGTATCTCTTTTAAGCAAATAATCTGCATGGTAACAGAAAGTGTTCTTTTTTAGCTAATGCTTTGTGGGGAAAAAAATGTATACTCTGGCTCTGAGAGCTCTCTGATTTTGCTCAACCTTTCTAAAGGAAAGCCTTATGCTGCTTTTCCACTAGTACCAACTCAGACGGATTCGCTCTCCAACTTTTCTGTTATTTTAAACTTTGATCTGTTGCTATTTTTTCAGCCTGCTTGCTTGTGATTTCAATTGATCTGAGTCATTCCTATGATGTTAAAAATGGCCAACTATCAGAAGACAGTCCGTCAGTGATTGGTTGGAGGCAGTTTCACAAGTCACAGCATATTTTGATGACTGATACTTGTCCAAATCATTTAACGCTGGGTTAACTGTGTATATAAACACCGTTATAGCCAGCTAGCAGAGAGTAGCATTAGCTTACTCTCACCTGTTCTATAGATTATCCTCTCTATGTCCTGTACTGATGTGTTATGAGTTGGCGCTATACAAATAAACTAAATTAAATAGTTTTATATGGGACCTTAAAAATATACCTTATGGATATAAGGTTTCACTAACAGAGGGAAAATGAACAGCAACTGCTTTAGAAATGAACAAATTGTATGAACATCAATTAGATGCAAATAACTGGCTGATCAAGCTGATTAGGTTTAAATTGGATCAGCAAATTAGCCCTGTAGTAAAGTCCAGCTTTTATGATGTCAGATAGTTGGTCAAGGTCAAACCTTTTCTTGCACATAAGCCATTTGAAAGAGTATTTCATGCTTTCGTTACATCTCAGCAGGACTCCTGTATTGCACTTTATTCTGGGGTGAGCCATTCCTCCGTCACACGTCTCCAGTTGGAGCAATTGGCCGCTAACTGGAGGACGTCAGAGGGAGCACATAACCATTCTTTCCTCCCTGACAATGGCTGCCTGTTCATTTAAGAAGTTTTCATTTTATAAATTCCAAAAAGTTATAAAACAATCTACTAGACTTTTGTTTTTACAAGTTTGAAACAAAAACATGGAAAAGAAAGTCCAGTGGGTTTCTGCTTTTTAATGCGTTTTTGGACTGTTCCGACACGCCCGCATTTCAGAATACTCAGTGGTGCACAACTTTACACAAGTGAATAAAGTAAATGTGATTGGTTGATTATCAAAGGTGGCCGAGGGATTGTTGTTGCGTGGTGGAAGGTTAGCAAGCTTTATGATTGTGGCCAGTTTGTCGAGGAAGCATCTTGCTAACCAGTTAGCAACTTGTGCAGGTGGGAAGCTACTTTGGGACCAAGTAGCACTAGGTTGCTAACTGGTTAGACGGCGGCTGTCAAGGAGCGGCTATGGACAGAGGAAACATGCAAGAGGAGGAGAGTTTGAGTGTGGGAATTAAATTGGATGAGTCTTTTCCGTCATCCATTTTTACATTTAGAGGGAATGGCGGGGCCGAAGATGTTGTGGAAGAGGACGCCAGAGGCGGCAGAAGCTTGGTTTGGTGTAGAGGCTTCCAGCCCGTACATGTTTGAAGCCCTTGCCTGCGAGCGCTGCCAGTTCTGTTTAGCTCTCACGCCTGCTGAAGACACAGAGCGTCCATCCCGTGAACACTGGGACGCGCCAACTCAATGGGAAAGGAAAGGATTCTGGTTTCAGCCACTGCGTATATATTAGCTGCGACATATGAATCAAGCTGCTATGACCAAAAAATTTTTATTGACAGATGTAAGATGGCCATTTAGATATGATTGGCCCAAATTTGTTAGGTGTTCAGGCTTACGCATGTAGCTAACTTGGCCTGCATAAGATAACGAAAAAAAAAACTGATTGTAGTGCAGACTTTTTTAAAAATAAAAACCTTTCTAAATTTGCGGGATAACATAGTACAATGAAAGCTTTTACATTTATATACATGTTTAAGCCAGAATGATTTGACATTAAAATATGATATTCCTGACTGACTTTAAGGGCTGGTTATCCTTCACCAGCGGGGTGTTACTAAGAGAGCTTGTCTACAGATATTTTTAATTTATACTCAATATTGTAGCGCGGTCTGCTGGCTATGAGTATTCCACGCCACAAAAGCGCAAGAGAGGGACGTCATCAGGAACTAGCTGTGGGTCACAGATAAGGCATTGGCCCGGTGAGGGAGTGGAAGTTTGTGCGACAGCGGAGGGTTAAAAAGAGCTGGGATCCAGGTGGAAAAAGGGTCTCTCTGAGCTGCTTCATCCCTATGCTCCCACTCGGTGTCTCAGGTCAGCTGTCCAAACAGAAGCCTTAGCCTGGCTGTTATGGGAAGGCCTGACTATAGGCAGTAAAATCAAAACCTACGGAGGTATTTATTTTTCTTTTCTTTTTATAGTAACAACCTAAAACTAATGCTGCTTAATATACGATCATTTCCTGATTTGACCACATGTTACTAACACATTAATAAAACATAACGGTCAAAATGTTGTCTTTATTCGATGTGCAGTCCTTTAAAAAAGCTGGTTGTTTACCAGGTTGGCACTGCGTGAGCAAGGTATTTCCTTTCTGGTGGCGGCGGGTCAGTACTATCATGAGTATGGCTGCGATAGCCTTACATTCTCCAGGACAGGAAAAGTGAAATATCATTTTGTGCATCATTTACATAATATAAGCACTTTAAGAAGAGTTATGTTTCGTATTATTCAATAGAGTACCATATCTTGACTCTCATATTTACTGTGAAGCTATTTCAAAGGGATGGTTTAGTATTTGCATCATTTTTGAGAACAGATTGTAAGTAGCTGCAGAAAATGCATCATTCCATGTTTGACCTCTGTTTCTAGCATTTGCCCTTCACATTGGTTGAGGCAGTATGGCACTTTGAATCAACTCACAGTGGTGCATACAGTGATGTTCACCTGCATTGTGATACAATGGCTAAGGGAGCTTAAATTTGCCCTGGACAGGACAGATTTGCACATACAGTCTGTGTCCTATATGTCTCTATCTATGTGCAATCTACATGGAGTTCCTCTCAAATCCCTGGATGCAAACCGTGATAAAGGCCTCGCAGGCTGAATTTAAATCAGGTAGCTGCACTCTCATGGGACAGACTGTGTGAGTCTGTCACATTAAAAAGCTCTTAGAAGCTGCGTCTTACTGCAGGACGGTGGACTGCTGCAGTGAAGCAGGAGCTGGTGAAAAACAGGTATGGGTCTGGATGCTCAGAGGTGATTAAAGAACCGTCTGTGGGTGGGACTCATATGTGTTTAGATTTGACACACTCTAGAGGTGACAGAGTGTGCATTGCATAAAACAAGCTGACCATTTTCAATGTATGGATGCAAATACATAGCATAGTGATGTGATGTAACATAGCACAGGCTAGGGGTTAGCTGCAGCTGTTCTGCATGATTCCTGACCTGAAGACATGTTATCATAGTCACCCTTTTAAGTTATTTCTATAGAATCTCTTAAACAGCCCCTCTTACAATCTAATCTAACTTTGGGAGAGATGATAAATTAATATATGCTGTTTTGATATATCAGCTATTCAGGGAGGTGAAGGTATATAAATTAGCAGCAGTCTCAAAAGAAAACAAACCTTTAGGGATTTCTGTTTTGCATCTGCATGATTCCAGCACCATCACTTCAATGCAACTAAGAGGTTTCTGCACATTTCCACCATTTACTTGTTAGACTGTCTTAAAGGAAAATTCAGGTCAGCAAGGAATAATCGATGGATCGTTATTTATACCTTAAACTAATAAGTTTGCAGTGATTTTTTGAATTTAGTGTTAATCAGTAAAAAAATAAAAACAATAATTTTCGTTGCGATCACTGAGTCTGGGAGCGGCCATTTTTGCCGGAATATAGTAACCCCTCCCTCCTGCCATCTTCCAACAGTAACGTCCGTCCAACTATAGTAATTTTAGCCGCCATTCTCCTCCTCTTTACAAAGCTAAATCAATGGGGAACCACTAGACACATCTGCAATCAACAACAATTATTGAAGATTTCCAGAGGACTTCACCGGTTGAAATTCACCAGAGCTATAGTGAAACTGACAATGCCCACGTGAATGGCAGCTGGATGCTGGAATATACATCGGGTAAAAGTGAAAAAAGAGTTATTTCAATCTTTCTGATTCCTGATCCTCCCACGGGGACGGGTTGGTGGTTGGATGCGCCAACTTGAAGAGGGAGGATTTGCCTGATATCGAACTTCTGGCCAGAGAAAAAACCCCGTAATATGTAGCCAACATTTGAAGAACATTGAAGAATGTTTTCAAGATGACTTGGATAATATGGCGTGTTAGACAAACAATTGTGATACAGCACTGGGACTTGATCAACAAGTCGATGCACGCACCGTGGGATTATCACAAACCAGTAGGGGGCAGTAGTGGGTGCTTTGACAAACACATAGATGCCTCCAGCTGAAGCTACATTCACATGAAAAATTACTCTGAATTAAAAACATTGATCATTTATTGAACAGTATGGAATAATTTCATATTTAAAGAACTTTCAGAAGTTTGAATTTGAATATGAGCGGACTTCTCATTTAAAGTTTAGGAAGGGCAGGCCATCAGGTAAAAAATATGGTTACTTGGTTTCTAGTTGAAAGACAAAGTCACGTTTCCTTTAAACAAGTCATGCAAACTTGAAAAATATCTATCTTCTAGGAATAATACCTTTAAAATATTTAGCAGTTTCTTTTTTTCCAGAGTCCTGACTGAACAATTCCAGGTTTGCATTTTTTGATCAGAGTTTTCATTGGTGACACCACCTATAATGAATTTAAAATGAATTGTAGGGGACCAGCGAAGGGCCCATCAAGGAAAGTGGGGAAAGTTTGATTGGCTACAATTGTATTATTTTTAAACAATTTCTTCTGACTCTGTCAGACCTGCCAATGAAATTTTGACTGACTGAACTTTTGACTGATATGCTATGATATCTGTCTAAGGCAAGCAGCCCTGGGGTGTATTGATTTATGTCGCTGGGTCTCGAAATTCTCTGTAGCTGCGTCTCCAAGACATAAAATGCGGACAGTTTTATGGGTGGTAATTTAGTGTGAGAATTTTAGATGCTACTTTATGGGTTTATCAATGTAAACTGTAGAAGCTACCTTCTGTATTTACACTTGTTCCAACTCACAAAACAGGCAAGTTTTTCGAGTCCACTTCACAGAGCTACTCCATTAGTAGCACTGCATGAAAAGTGGGATTTTTCGTCAATATACGGCACTGTAGATTGTCGTGGAACTCTTCAGGTTAGCGCAGTATAATGCAAGTAATTTGTGCAGGCTTTCACTTGTGTAAACCTCCAGAATTGTCAGTAGAAATTGACGTGGGAATTTCTTATAGGCAGTGTTCTCCTCCCATGCCTCCCCCATGGAATTCTAGGGAGGCTTTAACATGTAAATGAACATGCTGTGAGCTATACAACTGCAAATCAGGGTTGCACATTTTTCTAAAATGTAAGAAAATCTCTGATACAAAAGAGACTGTGGGTATAGCCTCTACATTTTAGCTTGAATTATAATGAATTAATCGTTAATTAAAGTATAGTAGACCATGAAACAGATCTTTTAGCTGACAGAGCAAATACATTATTAGGAGCAGTAATTATTTTTTTAAAAATTTGCATATTTAAGATAAAAATAAAATGTGTTGTCTGTCAATATGCTCAATTCACAATTGCTTAAGTTAAGTGAAAAAGTTTCAAGAAATGATTCTGAGATGATTCAATTTTATAACATGCATGATTATCCTGTTGAAGTAGCCATTAATGAAGATTGTGGTGTGATCATATAAGGACATAGGTCAAGCGCTAAATTGGTTTTGCGGCCCAAAGTGTGGCAAATAAATATCCCCAAATAGATGGTAGAAATAGATCAGGCTCAGTATAGCCTAATTATAGACTCTACATTTTAGCTTGAATTGATTTATTTAATTAAAGTACGCTAGATTACTGTGTATTAAAATGTTATGTAAAAATACACAAAATAATTTACTTCAAAAATGACTAGTTGTAATCAGAAATCAGTTGGTTGTAATGGTGGTTAATTTTTTTAGATTAATTTCTTTTGTTATTGAATATATAAGAAAACAATAACAATCTCAAATAACAAGTCAATAACAAATATATTTCAATACAAGAAGAAATATCACAACTCCTACATTTGAAAAAAATAAAATTAAATGCACAGGCTGGAACAAAGTATAAAATAAAAATAAAATAAATAAAAATAATAATAGTAAGCTAAAAGTAAATTAACCAGTGGGGACCACCAACCGAAATTCTTCACTAACTCGCTAAACACCTCTAATTGCATTTAGGTACCCTGCATCTTCTTCTTTCAGACATCTTTGAAAAAAGGAAAGTTCTCATTTTGAGAGCAGAGATTGAGGAGCATTTTGCATAGCATTATTTATAAACATAATTTACCATTACAATTATTAGAATATTGATTAAAAAATTCCAATTTTTCTTTTTACGGATAAACCGAATTGAATGTTTTTCACAGGAAAATAAAAATCTAAATATAAAAAATATAGTTTTGGGAATATATACAAACTATGCTCTAATTTCTAGATACACCGGATCTTTGTTTTTACTATACACTTTAATTTGACAAACTGGCTGAGTTTCTCGATGTTCTTTTTCCTGTATGGTACGATTACAATAGCGGTGCTTGATCTGGACCGGACCGGAGCGGAGCAAAAAAAGAGCTCAGCTCCGTATTTTGGCGAAAGGAAGGACGGAGACGAGTGGATTGATGTGATGGCAGCTCTCATTGATTTACATGGAACAGCTCACATTGATTTACATGACAGACAAGTAATACAGATAGTAGGATGGACATTTTATTAGAAATAAATCATACACTTATTCTAATAACCGACGAAGGCTGGCTGAATATTTGGAAGACCCAAACTACAACATCCTCTTCCAGAATCTGGAGAGAACATTGTTGGAAGAATATAATCAGATTTTATATAACACCCAAAATTACTAGTAAATTCAAATCTAGAGCTCAGCCATGCTGGAGAGATTGTGGAGAATTTAATGTTAATCACGCGCATATGTTCTGGCTTTGTCCTAAAATTACTCAGTTCTGGAACGAAATACACAGTAAGATTGTAACAATACTGGGCTACCCAATACCCAAGTCCGGTCTGGTATTATACCTTGGTCTTTTGGACAATATCATATTTAATAATGATTGTTATTTGTTAAAAATTCTGTTGGTGGCAGCTAAAAAGGTGATAACCAGGAGGTGGTGCAAATCTGAACCTCCTACCACAAAGGAGTGGATACAGACTGTGATTTCACTATTTGAGATGGAGCTTCTAACACATAGGCTGAGGACGCAGGAGCAGCAATGCTTAGACAAATGGGAAAAATGGACAAACTTCACATCAACGATACCGGACTAATTTTGGAAATGGATGGTCCCCATGTGTTTTGAGTTACTAAAATATGAGTCTCCCCCTGTTTTTTTGTTTTTTGCTTCGATTGTTCTGTACTTTTTGTCTATTATAGTTTCTATGTATTGTTTGTTAATAACGATTAAAATAAAAATAAAGTTATAAAAAAAAAAAAAAGAAATAAATCATACACTGTTCAGAATACGAAACATGGGGCTGATAGTTACATTTGTGTGGGTTCCAGCACATATTGGGGTGGAAGGAAACGAGAGGGCAGATAAAATGGCAAAAAGGGCAATTAAACATTCTATTAGTTTTATAGTTAAAATAAGTAAATCAGAAGGAAAAGAGTATTATTAAAGAGAAACTTATGGAAATTTGGCAAAAAAGGTGGGATGAAGATAAAACAGGAAGATGGTTTTATAAAATTCAGAAGATGGTAGGAGAAAGAAGAAATGGAAGAAGAAATAGAAAGGATGAAAGAGTGATAACAAGGTTAAGATTTGGTCATACAGGACTTAATTATACACTTTTTAAAAACAAAAAACATAAAATCACGGGTAAATGTGATTTCTGTGATAAATATGAAACCATAGAACATGTTATATTAGAATGTCATAAATATGAAAAAGAGAAGATATATGAGAAGAGAGTTTGAGAGCATTAAGGAGAAGGTTAATTTATTAGATATACTGAGGAGAAAATTTAGGGAGTAAACACATACAAATAATTATTCGATTTCTAAAGAAAACGAAATTATTCCATAGAATCCTTAATTATAGTAAGTGTGTTTGTGAGTGAAGGAATGATATACAAAGCTGTGCACAAATATGTTTATATTTTTAAGTGTGAATGTGTGAATGTATGCTTAGAAGAAGTTAGGGTAGAATGTATCAGGATCAATATTTAAACCATTACAAACCACACTCATACCAGTAAGTGGCGGTAATGCTAATGCTACTAACAGTTTGTTGCCAACACGCCATAAAACTCGACAAGAAGAAGAAGAAGATGCGACAAGTACTCCGATGCGTGAGCCGAGGCGAAGAGCGCTGATCGAGTATGTGGAATCTGGGGTAAGGAGTGGACAAATACACCGTCCGGCTGGGTGCAGCGCCGGACGCCGGACAATGCAATGAAATCCGGACTGTCACCCTAAAACGGACATGGCCACCGGGCCACACCCTATCTGCAGTCGAGCAACTTCGCGGGGATAGGCTACGAACTCGAGGAAGAGAAGACGGGTGCACAACGCATACGCTGCGGCGGTAAATATGTTAGCATTACTGGTAGCTATGCTAAAGCAGCCTAGCAGCTAGGCAAGCTAAGAACAGACCTAGCCTAGCTAGGTAAGCTAAGCAGCCTAGCCTAAAAGCTTTTACTAAAGTGTATTTTTGTGATTCACAGGAAGCATTATGCCGTCTTAACAGCTTCGGAGACTAATTGCAGAAGCGCTATGAACCGGCAGGGGTAGCAGGTTTAAAAGAATGCTTTTCATTCTGGCGGTAAAAGGACATGGATAATGGGATGGATACCGACCACAGCTGTACTTTTTTTTTCACAGACTACAGTCGCCTCACAATGAAAGGCGGTGACCTCCTACTTGCTTTCGGATTTGCACCGATGTTGATAAAGGCGACATTGTGTGTAAGTGACTTATTATGTGTTTTCTCCTTCCTTATTTACTGTGACTTATGCGTTTGATTTTTTTTATTTTTTATTCATACCACTCTCATTTAATTGTTTTCCAGCTGCCTGTAAGGCGTATTATGAGACGGTATGCCGAACTTCAGATACGCTACTTGCTTCTTAGCTAGCACGTCGCGGCGAGCTGCCAGGCTATCTGCTGGGAGTCGGCCAGAAGACAGAGAGGGTAAGACTTTTATTTGGTGACTATTTTCAGCTGCATTGATAGATGTGTTGTGTCCATATGCAGTGCGCTGATTCATGTTTTTTTTTTTTCAGCTGCTGAAGGCGAGGGCAGAGTGTGCTGGCAGATGAGTCCGCCACCGTCGACCTCATGTCCTGACGAAAGAAGAAGGCGTCGTCGGCGGTGTCTCTGGATGGATTGTGCGATTGTCGCCGCCATTTCGTGAGGCCGGATCTCACTGAACTCTGTGTTAAGCTGCGGTCCGGTTAGAAGCGATGTCGAAGTACAAGGCCGCGCTTTGTGTAAGCGTCTGCACATCGGACCTGCCTGGGAGGGAATGCTGCCTGTTACCTCCAACCCCCGAGGAAGCAAACGGACCCGTTCACGGAGTTGTAATTTTTAGATACGCATGTGTTTGGATACGAGCGTTATATAGTAGTTGTGTATTGTGTTTTAATAAAGCTCTTTTCTTTGCATAAACAGCTTCCTGGCAAATCTTCATTTCCTGTATAAATTCATTCATGTCGCCTTGATGGTAGCATAATAATTGTGTAGTAGTGTAGGATAACATATAATACACAGCATATGAATGAATAAATATATGAATGAATAAATATATGAATTTTCATATATATATATATATATACTATATCAATAAAATAAATACTATATATATATATATGAATAAATATATATATGTAAATATATATATATATATGCCAACCAATCACGAGCGACTTTACTTGTTTAAAAGGAAGTGGTTCCGTCCAATACTCAGTAAGAAAATTAAAGCCTGGCGTGGCCGCGTGTGGTTTTGCTGCCAATCACGGGCGCTTTCACGTGTTGTTTTGAGAATAGTGGTTTCAGCCAATGCTGAGAAGGTTATTCAAGCCAGACCTGGCCAGCCGCAGCGGGTTTGCTGCATTCATATGCTAATTAGAAGGGCCATTAGTACAGCTGATGGCTCTCCACCTACGTCACTGTCCGTTTCCGACAATTTGTGGCGCGACAAACGCGGACAAGCGGCGGGTTGCAAATTGTCGGAAACTGGCGAAAATCAGGCAGATCTGTGGGAGTTCACGGGGGTTTACGGGGACGAAAATCTCACTTTTCATGCAGTGTAGGGTCAACACAAAACAATGGTTGAACTCAAGTTGCAGTAGCCATGTTTGAACATAAGGAGGACGTCATACAGACGAGCTTTAGATACAAAACCAGGACTCTAACAAATATGCACTAAATTTGTAACTCACTTCAGGGTATGTACACGTCTAAAGTTCTAGGTTCATAGGAGCTTAGCCCGTTAGCTATAAGTGAGAGACGTGAGTACTTCTAGTTAACTGTACCTTTAGTAACAGATATTGTAAAGTGTACAATACAAAACAATACCTATAGGCCCAATATAAAACTAAGAAAATAAAATGTCCTTCTGTAGAAGGTTCTTCCTGAATCTTTTGCTTCAGAGCTTCAATAAAAGTTCAAGTTCATTAGTCAGTCAGGGGGATTGGGCAAGTCAGAGATTGTATTCAAAGAAGGTCCTCTTGATGTCTGTCAGCAGACTGAGGCCCGTCCACACGAGTCAAAACGAACACGAAACGCTAATATTTTCCCAGAACACTTTTTTATCGTAAAAGGCGAGACGGCGTAATATAAATGTGATGCGACCACACGCGAGATGCATGAAAGCAGCTGCAAAATATATGCCAGGCCTGTGGCGGTAAGCCGGTAGGTGCCAAAGCAAAAATAAAATCGCAGAAAACAGACCGAAATGTTGG
Source organism: Cyprinodon brontotheroides (assembly GCA_018398635.1). Taxonomy (NCBI): domain Eukaryota; kingdom Metazoa; phylum Chordata; class Actinopteri; order Cyprinodontiformes; family Cyprinodontidae; genus Cyprinodon; species Cyprinodon brontotheroides. The sequence goes on from JAGKQL010000007.1 coordinate 30,266,901, forward strand.
GCATGTGCAGTAATATTTATACAACAACCAAACCAGAAAACCGTGGAAAATGGCCCCTGCGGGTCCATTTTGTGTGGTTCAATCAAATTCAGGTGCTGAACTATGTAGGTGGATATTGCTCTGTTCTTCCTGGAGATATTCCAGAAGAAGAAGATTCTGTTGTAAGCCCGACAGCAGGGTGAGTAGCATGAGCAGCAACCATTCAACACAGTGCAGTAGCCATTGTTGTTGTGATACTGTGCAGCCGGCGCATGCGTGTTTGAAGGTGGCGCTAATGGCCTTTGCGTGTAAAAAAATCGCGTTAGAGCTTAAAGATGGAAGCGCGGAACGTTTCAGAATCTTCCCACTCCTGAAGGCTGAATTAAAAAAAAGATCGTTTACAGACCCCGAAGCTTGCCCGGGCCCATTATGAATGAGAGGCTGGTTTGGTGAAAAATCTGTGATGTGGTAGAGCTCACGATCTGACTGGGAGGCTCGCCATCAATGGAGCATTCCTCATCAACCTCGTGGGACACCAAGACTGGATGTATCAATTTCCATGTAGTCATAAAAACTTGACCAAGATGTCTAACATCAGAAAGGAAAATCAAAAACAACCTGCTTCTTCTCTCTCTACTCTTTTTGTTTACTTCTCTCTTCTTTTTTTTCCAACACAAAAGAGTGCATCATTTTCTTTTAGGGCTCTCCTTCATTAAAAAGCAAAAAAGAAACTCTTAACATACTGTATAATATCAGAGCACATTAGTTTTGTGCTCAAAATTGAAATGTCCATAACTGATGACCCTTTATTGAAGCTCCTACCCCCTGCTAACTGTGAGAGATTCACACAGAGGCCAGGACGTCCATCTAGCTGTAGTTGAAAGGTTTTAGTTAAATTTAGTTTATTTCTATAGCACCAATTCACAACACTTGTCATCTCAAGGCACTTTCCAGTTTACCACCTCATCCAGTCAGATTGATTCTAAAGTTTTGTATCTTAGGAAAACCAGTTGATTACATTGACTCATTGACTAGATCAGCAATTTTAGCACTAGAAAAGCATGCTTGTAGCGACGGTGGATAGTAAAAACTCCATTCGAACAAGAAGGAACCTCCAACAGAACATGGGCTCACAGGTGTGACTGGCCATCTGCTGAGAACCGACTGAGGTTCAAAGAGACAGAAAAAATAGTAAAGGAGCAACAGCATACATTAGGCTGTGTAAAGGTGGCCCCATTCAGGCCAAACACACAGCCAGGCAGGCGAGCTCCGAGCTCCAGCTCCCATGTCAGAGGGATGCAGAGTGCACACCCAGTTAGTCACAGTCAGAGAAACAGGACTAGACTGAAAAACAGGCCGATCTCAACATCTATAAACAAAGGTGTTGATGGCAGCAGCACAGACTGATATTTCTCTCCAGGATGAGAGTTGCAGTGGAGAATGCAGAGGGAATGAGAGATAGAAATGAAGCAAAATGAGTGATATAATAAGGGTCCTATGTCCTCCAGTCAGTCTTAGCCTATAGCATATAACTATAGAGATAGCTCAGGATAACCTGTAGCCCTCCTAACTATAAGCTTTATCAAAAGAAAGGAGAGAAGTTTTAAAGGAAGCCTTAAAAGTAGACAGGGTGTCTGCCTCCTGGGACTAAAACTGATAGTTGGAGTTCAACAGGAGAGGAGCCTGATAACTAAAAGTTTTAAATGATTTGCAGCCATATTGAGGAACAAAACTGTTATTTCATAAACCAAGATGCTGATTTAAAGCTACATTTAGCCTAAAACAACCTGAAAAAACATTAAATATTTGGCTTCAAAAAGATGCATAAAATTAGACCTTTAGACCTCTAAATCAAAAATCATCAGTCAGGTGTTTTCTTTTACCCACACATGCTGGCTTCTGTTTGGAGACAATTTGAAATATTGGACCCAGAGAAACACAGAAGACTAAGAGGTTGGATAGGTGAGTGATTGGTTTCAAAATGGCTGGAAAATGCTGTGTAAGGCTCTGCCCAGTTACAATGCAATCTCAGAAGAGAAAAAGTTGAATATTTCTGCTTTTTGTTCTTTTTGTCAAAGAGAAAGTTATGTTATGTCAGTCCCACTACTAGGTTTTATGTATTGATTCCTGTGGGTAAGGATTTGAAACATCCTGGTTTAAATTAACCCCAAACAAGCCTCTAATAAACTCCACCATACTGATCCAAACCACAAACATGAAAGTCATTGGGCCAATTGAGTCCAAGAGACAGTTTAACGACACCCTTTCGTCCCATCAAGCGCTCCAACAATTTGATCACTGTTTTGCAGCTTTTGTAATTCAGCCTCCACTCAAACACCCCAAGATACTGGTAATTACTGACAATAATTGAGTTTGTGTTGATGTGAAGCACTGCTCAGGCTAGACGGGACTGGGAGGAGAGCGCATTTGTTGTGTTCGTTTGGCAGAATGACAGTGATCCAAAGCTGCAAAGACAACAAGCGCAGCACCTATTTAAATGTTTAGTGGAATAAAATGAGTTGTGACACGATGAGAGGAAAGAGGAGTGGACCCCGCAGCCCGTCTGGGGTGGTTTTAATTAACTCCTGTGTTTGAGAAACACAACCAATACACATCAGTGTTTATGACAGCAGAGCAAACTCCACAGTTCCAGACTCTCGTCTTTCAGGAGAATTGCTTTTGTTATGATTCCCTGAATGAGAGGAATCGGGGGGGGTTGGGGTCTTGCTATCGTCTTGTAAACGTTTTCCTGTAACGTTTTTCTACTTTCCTTTGCATAAAAACAAAAAACAATCCTATGGTATAAGGATGTTCTGTAGTCGATCAGACCAAATGAAATGTGATGTACATTTTTTATCTAAAATCAACCAGAAAAATCCAGTGCAAATCAGCCTGTATAATTTGAAATTCTAAAAGAGGCAGCTGTTCTGTGAAGGCATCTGAGGTTTGTTCGAGAGCAGTAGTGTAATGATTTTGGCACCAGTGCTGGTCTGATTCAGGATTTGACACACTTAAAGGGAAACGCCGTTTTTTTTTACATTGGGTCCTTGATTTTACATTATTACATCATGTTCTACTCACCCATATGAGTTTTGTGTCATTTGGAGCGCGTTCTGAAGATATTCTGTTATATCCAGCTAACGTCTTCCTATGGGCAACGACTTGAAGGCACAAACTAAACTGTTCATCATTCAGAACATGTAGGCGAATCACTGTGCCCCAGACATCCACTGTTATATTTTTTATATTTATACATTTTTTTAAAAAAGCACAGTGTGTATAGTGTGTAAGATATTTTTGCTACCAATGACAAGAAGAATAAACAAAAACAAAGAAAAGTTTCCTGCATTTGCTGCATGCAAACGCTTTTTTGGAAATATTGTTCGAGGTAAATGTAGTGCAAAGGTTTCACCATCCTCATCGTCAGATGTGCCAGACGTCTCAGAAACTGAGAAAAGATCAAAAGAAAATAGTAATGTTGGTGGTGGGAAATGTAAGGTAAAACAGGAGATTTTATCCACTCAAGACTTGAAAACCAAGCAGAAACCTGAGCCTGAACCAAAGGAAAAGCTTCCAAGTATATCTGCTGACTTTAATAAGGAAAAAGCAGATAAAAAAGAAAAGGTTAATGTAATGACTACATCAAAGGATGGCAAAGCCAAACGGAAACGCTCTTTCCAAAATTCTGAATGTCATGCAACAGTTTCAACCGCCACATCAGATATGCTAAAGGTCTCAGAAAGTGAGAAAAATGCATCAGAAAAGACCCATCAAGTTTTCAGGTCTGGAAGTTCATTCAAAAGGTACAAGAGTACAGGCACAAATAAAAAATAATCATTCAATAGATGAATGCGTGGTTGAAAACAGTAGGGAACCAATTCTTCCAGCCCCAAAAAGCAGAAAACTTCTCATCCGCCTCCCTGCACCGAATGGCTTCATGCAGATCCATCATTTGAGGCAAAAAGAGTCAAAGTGTTAGGAATCCAGTTTGTGTGGGTTGTGTTTTTTCCGTCCACCACCAGGTGGCGCCTGGTTCTCGTTGGCCTTCTCACACACCTGCGGATGGTTGCTTCATTACCGGAGGACTCTTAAGCTACTGACTGCCACTACCTCGATGCCAGAGTGCGCTTACCTCTCCAAACACTGCTCTTCACAGTACTGCCAGCTAAACAAGGCTGATCATCAAAAAGAGCTTTGAACTATATTCACTTATTTAGAAAAAAAACTAGGACCATTATTTTGGTTTTGATGGAATAAAAATATAATTTCCCACACCTTGCCTTTAAAGGAAACTCTTTAAAATGTCAGGGTAGTTAAGGGTCTTTGACATTATATACTTGTCACAAAGTTTGTTTAACTTTGTCTGCAAAGGTGATAAAAAGCACTGCAACATCTATCTATCTATCTATCTATCTATCTATCTATCTATCTATCTATCTATCTATCTATATATCTATCTATATCTATCTATCTATCTATCTATCCATCCATCCATCCATCCATCCATCCATCCATCCATCCATCCATCCATCCATCCATCCATCCATCCATATCCATCCATCTATCCATCCATCCATCCATCCATCCATCCATCTAACTGGTTTTCTCCAGGTACTCCGGTTTTTCCTAAAAAAAACATTAATCTAATTGGGTATTCTAAATCATCTCATCCTCAATGGGACGGTAACTTTAAAAGCAACAAGAACCGTTCTTTTTATACCTGCTAATGGAAACCTATGTGTTTGCACCTTGAAGCTTTCTCTCCCAGGTTCTTTTTCCTGAAAAGAGATCACTCTGGACACACTCCCTTTCTATCATTTTATCTCTCTATCTATCTATGTATGTTTTCTGAAAAGACTGCTTGGAGGAGGCATCTAAAAGAAAGGGGGGCAGTACCACTGTTCAAGGAATGCCTACGCAGCCAATATATTACAAGGCATGAGTGGGCTACTTAGAAAGATCTGCCAAAGAAGCTAAATTTAAAATTTAGTGCTTATATGGAGAAATATTTGGCTATGTTATTTGTAATACCTTATTCCCGTGTTGCATCTTAGTGCTATGTGTGATAACAAATGGGGTTTAAAATAAACTCAAGTCAGTTTTGACATCTCATTGATCTAAAACTGTGTCAGCAATGGCATATTTATAGACACCATCAGCCCCAAAACACAGTAAGACTGATGTGTCATATCTAGGTTATTGGGGTTGTATTCACCTCAGACACTGCAGTGTTATAAAATATTACCATCATTTTTTTATATATTTTTTTCTCTGATGACCATAAAGACAACAATTACTGAAAGACATTTGTTGCAGTTGATCACTATCTTAATTGTAAGTCCATACAATGCTTGAATACTGAATACTGGAGGGCATTAAAATGAGTAGAAATTAAAGAATAACTTAGAGTGGATGGTTGCATATAAGCCCCAGCTGATCAGCTGGTCACCTTTCAAGTCTGGTGATAAAGAGGCGCTGAGAACACTTAAACCATACCATCCGATCACGTATCAGCGAAGCAGAACCACAGCCAGAAGATCCAGGATCTTTCTACAATGACAGCAACACCAGGAGGATGTGGAGCAAAGCAATTCCAATTCAGTTTATTTATATAGCGCCAAATTTCACAACACATGTCATCTCAAGGCACTTTACAGTTCAACCAGATCATACAGTCAAATTGATACAAAGTTTTCTTATCTTAGAAAACCAGTTGGATTGCATCGCACTATTGACTGCAAACACAATCCCTCACACTAAGCATGCTTAGTAGCGACAGTGGAGAGGAAAACTCCCCTTTAACAGGAAGAAAAACCTCCAGCAGAACCAGGCTCAGTGTGTGAGTCGCCATCTGCCTGAGGCCGACTGGGGTTCAAGGAGACAGAAGCAGAGATACAAAAAGCAGCTGTAAAAGGCGGCCCCATCCAGGAAACACACAGCCAGGCAGAGACGAGCCCACAAAGGGCAGCTCCCATGTCAGAGGATGAAGAGAGCACATCCACTCAGTCACGGTCAGAGAAACAGGACCACACTGGAAAACAGGTCGATCTCCAACATCTATAAACAAAGGTGTTGATGGAAGCAGCACAGCTGATGTTTCTCTCCAGGATGACGTCACAGCCAAACAGGAACAGACGAGGCAAAGCTACTCTGAGGAAAGCAGCAGAGAGCAGAAGGTTAGAGATTGAACTAACAGATTCTGCAGAATAGGAGAACAGAGAGAGAATGAAGCAGAATGATGAAATGGGGGCAGTGAAAGCTGTTCCACACCAGGGGGAGGAGGCACTAACCCTGGACGTAGCTGAAGTGAGAGGAAAACTCTGAGGAGAGTCAATCAGAGGAAGGCCCCAGGGCCTGATAACATACCTGGGCAGGTGTATAAGGAGTGTGTAGATCAGCTGGCTGGTGTCCTCACAGACATCTTTAACACCTCGCTGGATCAATCCATTGTGCCAGTATGCTTCAAGTCTGCCACCATCATTCCAGTACCAAAGAAGCCTCAGGTCACCTCACTGAATGATTACCGACCTGTCACACCAACTCCCATCATGATGAAGTGCTTCCAAAGGCTGGTTAAAGAACACACATTATCTCCAGTCTGCCTCCAACATTCGACCCGTTCCAGTTTGCCTACCGACTGGAACCGCCGCTTCCACTGAGGACGCCTTCTCTGCTGAGATCACCTGAGCCTGGCACACCTGGAGGAGAAGAACACCCACGTGCAGATGCTGTTCCTGGACTTCAATTCAGCTTTCAACACCATCATCATCCCACAGCATCTGATGGGAAAAACTGGAACAAGCTGGACTTCAGTACAACCCTATTAAATTGGCTGCTAGACTTCCTCACCAAGAGACATCAGTTAGTCCCTCTGATGTCATCAGTCTGAGCAAGGCTCCCCTCAGGGCTGAATCCTGAGCCCCTTGCTGTTCACCCCTGATGACACATGACCAAAGTCCCTAGGATTCACCACCAATCACATGGTGAAGTTTGCAGATGACACCACGGTGGTGGGCCTCATCAGAGATGACAACGACCTGGACTACAGAGAGGAGGTGGAGCAGCTGGTGGAGCAGAGATAACAGCCTGATCCTGGAAGGTGTGGAGAAGACTGAAGGAGATTATCCTGGACTTCAGGAAGAACTGGCCTAACCACGCTCCACTGGTCATCAACAGCTCAGCTGTAGAGGTGGTCAACAGCACCAAATTCATCACAGACACCCTCACCTGGACTGTAAACACCACCTCACTGGATCACTGGGAAGAGACTTCCACGCATCCGATGCAGGTCCAGCAGATTCCACAACAGTTTCTTCCCAACTGCCATTAGACCGCTGAATGTTATGTAAAACATTCAGTAAAATAAAATTTTATTTATGAGGAAAAAAAGAAAAAAAATAATGTTAGAACTGAAAATATACAGTCATATGTTTACTATTGTTTTTATGTATTTATTGCTGTTTTCAAGGCTGCACTTTAAAAAATGAAATTGTCTAGAGCTTTTTTAAACAAACTTTCTTTTTGTTTTCACTCGTGTATACAAAATTATGAAATAAATCTGTCTAAGTCTAAGACATACTGTTTTTTATACAAGAAACCTTTTTAGCAACATAGCTAGAGCAAAATTTCTCCTGGGAATGCAGAAGAAAAGTTGGCTGATAGCCTCCTGATGTCAACCTCATTATTTCCCTAGGCACCGACGTCAAACACTTCTCTAGAGAGGGGAATAAATAGGAATGGACCTTTGCTTTCTGTTTCACCAGGTTACTTCATGTCTACCTTTTTTAAATGAATATGACTTCCCGTCAAAAATAAAAATAGTGGAAACCGGGTAAATATCAATGTAGCTGAAGGATGCAAACACCCTGCATATACATGGACTTACAGCAAATACAAAATTGAGGCATGGGAGCATAAAAATTAGACTATAAAGCAGAAAACACAGGAAAGAAAAAACACTGCAAAGCAGTAAGGCTGCAGTCACTGACAATAGAGAGTAGCTCAGTGCAAACAAACTGCACAAACAAAACATGCTGTGAGGAGATAAATGATGCTAACTCACAAAATATAGGGAAAAGGAAAATACTGCGAGTAGCAAAACATTTGCATAGTGAGATAAGATTCAGGTTTACTTATATAGCACCAATTCACAACACGTCATCTCAAGGTACTTTACAGATCAGATTGAAAGTTTTCTAAGGGAAACCAGTTGATTGCATCGACTCGTCTGGAAGGCAATCCCTCTAAGCATGTTTTAGCGACAGTGCAGAGGAAAATCTCCCTTTTTACAGAAAGTGGAACCAGGCTTTTTATGAAGAAAAAAACTACCTTAATTCAGTTCAGTTTATTTCTATACTGCCAATTCACAACACATGACATCTCAAAGCACAGTTCACCAGATCATCCAGTCAGATTGATTCAAAGTTTTCTATCTAACAGAAACCAGTTGATTGCATCGCACTCATTGACTCGCCAAGGTAATCCCTTACACCACAGGCAGCATGCTTCTAGCTTACAGTGGAGAGGAAAACTCCCTTGAACAGGGAAGAAACCTCCAGCAGAATCTTGCTGAGGCTGACTGGGGCTCCAAGGAGACAGAAGCAGAGATACAAAAAGCAGCTTTTAAGAGATAGAAAAGGCAGATTAAAAGAAGGAAATGTGAAAACCTATCCAATATGGGTTTAAAGTGACAAATCCAGTTAAAAAATAACACCAAAGGTTTTATAGTAGTATCTAAGACCAATTTGATGGCATCCAAATTAATAAACTGAATAATAAGCATCTTTTTAATCACCTGTTTGTCAGCGTAATTTTCTATTTCAGGAACAATACAATTAACGTTTAAAAGAAGAAAAACAATTAAATTGTCTTATTTCAAGAGCATTTTATCTAATTATATTATTTTAAGAGTAAAAATATTCATTCCATTGGCAAATCATCTTATTTAGCTGTTAAAATGGAAGTTAAATACACTTAATTTAAGAAGTGTTTACTTGTTTCTGGAGTCTTTTGCAGTGTAGAACTATAGCATTAAAATTCATCTAAAAATGTAAATAATTTGAGTCATTATCATAAAATCATGGAAAACAGACTGAATTTAAGCTGATGAGCTACTTCTCTTGTTTATTTCTCTAAATCTATTGTAGCCCTTGTACCAGACATTGAAATGAACAACTGGATGAAAACATAAAATTATACATTTTTGTCATGACTGTGTTTATTTACAGACTTTATCTTTAGGTAAAATACCAACCCAGCAGTTAAAAGTGGAGCAGTCTCTAAGGAACTCCCAGGCTACTTTTTAAAGTTTAGCCGAGATCAGAGGGAGTCTCTTGAAATCTTGCAGATGTTTTCTACACAAAGTTACCGTCACCTATATCTGGTTTTATCCTGCCGTTTGTCTGTTTCTAACCTAGATATCTGTGATGCAGTGTGTTCTGACCACATTCCTGTGCTGTTTGAAGTCCCGCTTGCTATAAGTAAAGCCAAACCTCCCGCTGCTGCTGGGTGTTGCTGCATCAATAATCCTTTCACTGCTGCTCAGTTCTCGGCTGTTTTTGGTTAGAGATGTGTCACTGCCCAATTTTCACGTAATAAAACACAGGATCTTAGCTCATGATTTTACTATGTCTGCCTGCCTCTTGTGTGCAATGCTGCTGCTTTTAAGACCAGACAACCTTAACCTAAATCGGAGCTCTGGTTGGTTAGGGAGCAATGAATATGTCAAAGAAGAACAGCCTGGGTTTTTTAAATTTTTTTTTTAAAAGTTAAATTGCTCCTGGAATCATTACTGTTAAAACAGTAAAGGATGTAAAAAATAAAAGATATTGTTTTAATATCATTCTGATGACAGCAGAGTTATGTGTCTTATTCACAACCCTTGACTAACTCTGTTCTCTGTGAAATTTTCCTCAACTTTTAACTTCAAAGCTCAGAACTGTAACTGCTTTAGTTTCCTCTCTTTCCTTTCATACTGTAGTATGCATTCCTGCTTTTTACTTTTTTTGTACAATATGAACCAGTGACTTTATCTTTCTCATAAGGAAACTAGAAACCACTGACGCCAAATTCTTCTCCTGCCCTAACTAAACGTTAAAATAATATACTCTAGGTCAGATGTCATGGATTAGCGCACCACGGTCCAGATCCGAACCCACCTGTTCGCTAATTCGGACCCAACCTGATATTTATTTATAGATTACTGCTTGTTTTCCGGCGATAGTGTCTAACTTCACTTGCGCCGCCAGCTTCTCCTGTTACTCACCGCGGTAAAGCTCTCCAGAAGCGTCCCCTCCAGGCTGCACGTGATCCAGATTAGCCAATGAACTGCTGTCAGTCTGGGTTGCTGCTGCTGCTACTTTTAGACACAGCAAGCAAACCTGTGTGACAAGCCGGGCGATGGGAAAGAAGCGTGGGGATGGTGGGGGAAAGAGGGCAGGGAAAGTGAAATGGCGAGCGAGGATGTTTGGCTCAACCTGCTGCTGTGAAGCAGGATTCTCCTTCATGAACAGAATCAAAAATAAATCTGGATCCAGGCTCAAAAATGAGCACCTTGATATGTGCTTTAGAACGGCTTAGTCTCCATTCAAACCCAGGTTTAAAGCCTTGCAGGGCAGCATAAAGCCCACTGCCAACATTAACACAGAAAAGAAACAAACGGGTCCGTTCAGGTGTTTTATGAAATATGTGAATCGGTAAATTGTCTATAAACCAAACTAAACGATTGTTGTTCTCTACCAAAAAAAACACTAGATTTTAAAATGGAGCATTTTTCTTTTTTTTTATTTAAAAATGTAATGTATAACATGGATGCATAAAAACCTCATTTCATTTTAGTGTTAAATTCTGTTTAAAGTAACAGATCATAGTTAAAATGCTCCAGACCTTCACTAACATTCTGCTGTCTCTCTGCTTTTTCCCATAGTAGCTTCATCTGGTCTGTTCTTGTTTGGCTGTGACTCCATCCTGGAGAGAAATATCAGCTGTGCTGCTTCCATCAAGACCTTTGTTTATAGATGTTGGAGATCGGCCTGTTTTCCAGTGTAGTCCTGTTTCTCTGACTGTGACTAACTGGATGTGCTCTCTTCATCCTCTGGCATTGGATCTGGTCCTCGAGCTTGCCCTGCCTGGGCTGTGTGTTTTCCTGGACGGGGCCGCCTTTCACAGGCTGCCTTTGTATCTATGCTTTTTTCTATGTCTGCTTCTGTCTCCTTGAACCTCAGTGGGCCTCAGCAGATGGCCGCCACACTGAGCCTGGTTTCCTGCTGGAGGTTTCTTCCTGTTCAAAGGGAGTTTTTCCTCCACACTGTCGCTACAGGCATGCTTAGTGTGAGTGGGATTGCTGAAGAGTCAATGAGTCGATGTAATCAACTGGTTTTCCATAGATAGAAAACTTTGAATCAATCTGACTGGATGATCTGGTTGAACTGTAAAAGTGCCTTGAGATGACACTACCTGTTGTGAATTGGCTTTTATAGAAACAAACTGAATTGAATTGAATTACTGGTTGTTGATTTTTTTATTTGGACCCCACTGATTTTTATTGGTTACCCCTGCTCTAGGACCATACAAGCTTTTATTTATGAGCCAAGTCTCTTCTTTAGGTGTAGTCTCTGATTACATTAAGCATGCAATGGAAGAACCTTCTCATAAAAAGCCATGCTGGATTCACATTTTCTGTGCTAATCTTTTCTCCAAACCCCCTGAGAATATAATACAGTCAGGTAACCTTCTTTTTAAGAAACAAAAGCTTCTTGATCTTTTATGCTCGATACATGCAGCTACAGCTCAAACTGTACAACGAAACTGCAGGGTTTAAAAGTTTACAGCTCATGATGTATGTTGTCACCCGACGCTCTGATGCGACCTCACTACGGCCAACTGAATTTCAAATATGTTTGATTTTCTCCCAAACTTACCATTCGCGATTGGTGATCACCCCTCATTATCCTCTGTATACTACTTCACGCAGGATGAATTATCAGCCTAAAACTCAATCGAATAAAGTCTCACACGACTGGAGAATTGGCCCAAAAAGGGCCAAAAATTGTACAGTGTATGCGGGCTCCTGCTTCTTGTTTGGTCATCTGCATCACGTGGCGTGCAGCCAGGTGATCAACCATTACAGGAGGGGTAAAAAACTGCGTAGTAATGACTAGTTCTGGCTGCATAAAGATACACAGGAAAAAATCGAAATCTAGATAAGCCATTTTTGTTAAAATAAGTGAATTTGTTCTTGGATTGAGGAGTTAAAAGAAATATTTTGCCAATAGAACAAGACAATTTACACTTAAAAGAAGAAATAAACAATTGCATTGTCCTATTTCAAGTGCATATTATCTACTTATCTTATTTTAAGTGTAAAAATGCTCATTCCATTGGAAACTATCTCATTTATCTTCTCAAATTAAGGATAAATACTGTTAATATTTAGAAAATTGTGCCTGTTTCTAGGTCGTTTTTTTTTTTCTGTGTAGGCAAAAACCAAAGTGTTGTGTTACTCTTGGGTGCAGTTGTCCTGCCTGTGAGGGAGATAAACCATCTTTCTATCATTTTCCAGCAGACCTGCCAGCTGCTGCCTCCTCTCTCACGCTCTCCTGGAGTGTCTGCATGGGGCATGCTTCTCTGATTGAGCTCTCCTTCAATCTCCGGTGCAGATCCACTGGTTTCTCTGGCAAATTAGAGATAATTTCTCACCATATCTGCCCTAATGTTTTGGTACAAGTTTTTTTTTTTTTTGGTATTTATAAATTATTATGACTCAAACCACGTGTAAAATCTACATATAGTACTGTCTACCTCTGTGGTTGCTAAGCAAACGCTTACCCCTCCTACGATGACAGAGAAAGTTGTTAGGCTTGCACTGGTGTGACGTCACCACTATTCTATCTGTTACCAAAGTTAGAAAGTTTTAGTTCTTTGCTTTTTTTGGAGTAATGAATATTTATTGATCTGTGCTTAATGCTAATCCCCAGTAGATCAGGACGTGTTTGCTTTGTGTTTCGAAAACCTTGCAGGTCTAAAACCATTTCTTTATTATACAAAGTTTTGTTAGGTCGTATACAGTGGCAGCTGGACAATAGAGGGTGCTATGGCACTGCCCCACCCAATGACCCTGATTAAGAAATAATTAGGCTTTAAATTAAAATTTGAAATATTTCGAAAATATACTCATATATATTTTTTATTTGTTTCCATTAAACAATAAATAAACAACTTCCCATTCGAAATGTGAAAAGCATGAATATAGAAAGCCAACCATACAGCAAGCTGGGGGTAAATGTAAACGTTAGTACAGTAGCAGCCATTTAAAATGGCCTTTCACAGTTAAATGCCAACCGAATGGCAGCCAACTTCCCTACAGCTCCCAGCAACATTCCCTCCACCTTCCCGCCACTGGCCTTCTCCTGGGCATTTACATTTATGTTACTCTGACTCCACCCTTCCATTGTATTAGAGAGTCTGACCAGGAGACGATGATTCTCTTTAGATCCTAATGTCCACAAATTATGACAGAAAGAATATTTTAGTGCAAAGATTGATGTTTAAAAAGGAATTGTAGGGGGCCAGCCAAGAACCAGCCAAGGACCAGCCAAGAACGAGCCAAGAACCAGTCAAGGGCCCATTTGAAATTTAGAATGGCTACTACTGTACCAGGCAAATCTGTAATGCTATAGTTAAAAAATTAGAAAGTCTTCATTCTCAAAAATAAAGTAGTTTGACAACAAGAGTGAAAAACAAAGAAAGATGCAGACTGGAGCCGTACTGTGCCCTTTTCTTTGTTTACACCTACAGTTACAGTAATCTCACTCTGCAAACTGCAGCAATACATCTCTTGGATCACTGCCTGGAGCACATGTTCAGCTAGTGATGATGTCTGAGGGGTGCAGTGAATCAGAGCCTGCAGGGGATGCTGGGAGGACCATGGGTCATAGTTTTGGCTGACCAGTGCATCTGTCCTGTTGTCCTCTGGAGTCAGTCATCTGTGCAAATGAGCATCAGAGCAAAACAGCCAGCAGCTTGGTCAAATAACACATATGTAACAAAGGCGATGTCCTTCCACTGGTTGTGCTGGTTTATTTATCTTCAGGCTTCGTCATGGCCAGTTTCTCATGCCGTGTCATCCAAAGATTGTGCTGCAAACAGACTCCTCTTCTGTTTGGCCTTGGCCAACTGGAGGGATGAATCCTAAAGCTCCCAACCTCTGCTTACAGCGTCCATCTCAGCTGGTTTCAGAGAGCAGCTGTCTGTTGATGAGCCAGGGCAAACCTTTCTAAGTATCACTGGCATCAGTCGCAACATTTTTATTCAACTTAACAAAAATCATTTAAACAAATGTACAGGCAAGCAAAGACAGGAAAAATTATTTCTTTTGAATGCCTTCAAGGATTCTCTGTATTTTATTTGTGTTTTTTGATATTTGGAATATTGTCTGTAATGATTCCATCCATCCATCCATCCCATCCATCCATCCATCATCCATCCATCCGTCCATCCATCCATCCATCCATCATCCATCCATCCATCCATCATCCATCCATCCATCCATCCATCCATCATCCATCCATCCATCGTCCATCCATCCATCCATCCATCCATCATCCATCCATCCATCCATCCATCCATCCGTCCCGTCGTCCATCCGTCCGTCCATCCGTCCGTCCGTCCGTCGTCCGTCCGTCCGTCAAATCGTCCGATCCGTCCGTCCGTCCGTCCGTCGTCCGTCCGTCGTCCGTCCGTCCGTCCGTCCGTCCGTCCGTCCGTCCGTCCGTCCGTCCGTCCGTCCGTCCGTCCGTCCGTCCGTCCGTCGTCCGTCCGTCCGTCCGTCCGTCCGTCCGTCCGTCCATCGTCCGTCCGTCCGTCCGTCCGTCCGTCCGTCCGTCCGATCCGTCCGTCCGTCCGTCCGTCCGTCCGTCCGTCCGTCCGTCCGTCCAATCGTCCGTCCGTCCGTCCGTCCGTCCGTCCGTCCGTCCGTCCGTCCGTCCGTCCGATCCGTCCGTCCGTCCGTCCGTCCGTCCGTCCGTCCGTCCGTCCATCATCCGTCCGTCCGTTCGTCCGTCGTCCGTCCGTCCGTCCGTCCATCCGTCCGTCATCCCGTCATCCATCCGTCCGTCCGTCCGTCCGTCCGTCCGTCCGTCCGTCCCGTCCGTCCGTCCGTCCGTCCGTCGTCCGTCCGTCCGTCCGTCCGTCCGTCCGTCCGTCCGTCCGATCCGTCCGTCCGTCCCGTCCGTCCGTCCGTCCCGTCCGTCCGTCCGTCCGTAATTCCGTCCGTCCGTCCGTCCATCCGTCCGTCCGTCAAAATCCGTCCATCCGTCCGTCCGTCCGTCCGTAAATCCATCCATCCGTCCGTCCATCCGTCCGTCCGTCCGTCCGTCCATCCGTCCATCCGTCCGTCCGTCCGTCCGTCCGTCCGTCCATTCCGTCCGTCCGTCCGTCCGTCCGTCCGTCCATCCGTCCGTCCGTCCGTCCGTCCGTCCGTCCGTCCGTCCGTCCGTCCGTCCATCCGTCCAAATCGTCCGTCCGTCCCATCCGTCCGTCCGTCCGTCCGTCCGTCCGTCCGTCCGTCCGTCCGTCCGTCCGTCCAATCCGTCGTCCGTCCGTCCGTCCGTCCGTCCGTCCGTCCGTCGTCCGTCGTCCGTCCGTCCGTCCGTCCGTCCGTCCGTCCGTCCGTCCATCCGTCCGTCAAATCCGTCCGTCCGTCCGTCCGTCCCGTCCGTCCGTCCGTCCGTCCGTCCGTCCGTCCGTCCATCCCGTCCGTCCGTCCGTCCGTCCATCCGTCCGTCCGTCAAATCCGTCGTCCGTCCGTCAAGTCGTCCGTCCGTCAATCCGTCCATCCGTCCGTCCGTCCGTCCGTCCGTCGTCCGTCAAAGTCCGATCCGTCCGTCCGTCCGTCCGTCCGTGGAGTTTGTTTAGTTAATGCAGCAACTTTTAACAGTGAGCTACCGCAGAAAAATATACAGCAATACTCTTAAAGTGAAATAATTTAAACATAGCAGTAATATACATGTGCTGCACATTTTTTACTAGCCGTAGTAGTTGCAGAATCGTACCTTACCAGGAGAAATGTTTTTGTTAGAAGTGCTAAAATTGGTGTCGTTTGAAATGCAGAATAATCAATTCAAAAAACACAAGAGGAAAAGATAATTCCATATCTTTGGGATAAAACCTTAATTTTAACAGTTATTACAAATTTAAATAAATAAAAAATAAGAAAATAAGCAGATTTCAATGCCTCCTCAAATCATTGATAAATACAATTAGTCCTCCTAAGCCACAATAACTAGTCATATAGCTACAACTACACTGGATATAAATGTAATTCACAAGGCACTTTACAGTTCACCAGATCATCCAGTCAGATTGATTCAGAGTTCCTCACACTACAAGCATGCTTGTAGCTTTACAGTGGAGAGGAAAAACTCCTTTTTAACAGGAAGAAACCTCCAGGCAGTTTGAGCTGCCATCTGCTGAGGCCCCACTGGGGTTCAAGGAGACAGAAGCAGACATAGAAAAATCAGCTGTAAAAGGCGGCCCCTGCCTGGGAAACACACACAGCCAGGCAGACGCAGCCCGGTGCCAGCTCCCCATGTCAGAGGATGAAGAGAGTTACCATCCAGTTAGTCACAGTCAGAGAAACAGGGACTACACCTGGAAAACAGGCTGATCTCCCCAACATCTATTAACAAAGGTGATGATGGCAGCAGCAGCAGCTTTCTGTCTGGGATGGTGTCACAGCTGATATTAAAATAAAAACTACAAATCAGTCTTAAACTTGGGAACAGATTCCTTTTTACAGTCTGGAAGAACACAAAAATATGATTCTTAAAGGAAAGGTTAACATATATTTGCCTCAGAGTAACATTAAAAGAAAAAGACGCCATAATAATAAATTAAACATGACTGCAGTGAAAAGAAGAATTAGTTATTTTTTTTACTGCAATATTTCTGTTTTTTAAGATTCTAAGCGAGATTTAAGATGCAGACGAAGGGTCCAGTCAGTGTTGAATAATACAAGAAATATAATTTAGACTTTGACTGCTTTGGAAACAGAAATATTTAAGAGAAAACAATAACAACTTACTTGTATGAAGTACCACTGAAAGTCCATCAGGTTTTTGATGTTTGTAGAAACATGGGCATCCACTGTCTGCAGTGGCTTTTGGATTATCTTACCGGCCTTTCTGGACACCACCTTTCCATTGTGCCCCTTTCTGGGTTAATCCCAACCAAACGCATAATTATTATAAATAAAATCCAAAATAAGAAAAAATGTGGGGAATGTAAACCTAAAGTAACCCCTTCCCTTTACACTGAATTTAGACACTGAATTTAAGACGGTGAAATAGAGGCCAGTTGAAGTCTCAGGAGGCTGAAAATATTGAGAGTTTGAATTTTGAAAAGGTTGAATTTTTTATATGCAGATTTTTTTAACACTCAAAAATTAAACTGGAAAATAAGTATTGAAAATATAATCACTTTGAAATAGTAATGTGAATTTTTAGCTTGAAGAGAAAATAAATGAAATTCAACTGTGTAGAAATAATGACAATGTGAATTTTTAGGTCAAAAATGTGTTCTGAATATATTTTAACACTTAAACTGTAAGTACAAAAAACAACATTTAAATTCCAGTGGCATTTTTAATATTCAAATCCCAGTGACACAGATTTACTTCCATATTTTACCTAACCTATTCTTTGGAAAAATGATGCTGTTTTTAAAGGGTATAGGGGAGGATGCCGCTGAAGATTCTCAGTCAGTCATCAGGTCATAGTCATTTCCAAAAAGTAAAAAAAAAAACTTTGGGATGGGAAGAGAAAACGTCTTCAAACTTGGAAACAAAGTCCATTGGATTGTTTTTTAACTTATTTGAAATATAGTGGAGGAGGTTCTTTTTCCGGGTGGATCATCTAAATAAGTGGTCCTCCTAATTTTCAATCATTCTAATGGTACGTTTATGTGAGGCCATCCTACGTGCTTGTCACCATTTTCACTTACCGGTGGTGATGAGCAATGCTAACAGCAACTTTTAAACAGAACGTGCATCAGGAGAAATGTGCTCATGCAGGCTCTCGCACGCCTTTAATAGCCATTCCCTCTCATCTATTAGCTTCATTCAATTTCAAAATATATGATTAGTTCATAAATTATGAAGCCTGTTTGTTTTAGTTTCCTCTGGTGATTTAGTTTGCTATCGACAGAAGGTTCTTCTCTACATTCGTACTTTCATCCTCCCCACCACCATTCATAAACCTTTAAAATCCCTCTGCGTGATCCTTGAAGGCCAAGAAGTCTCTCTGCCTGTCATATTTAGTCCATACCCCATGGGACTTGATATTTTTGCCTCATGCTTCCTCAGGATAAGATATTAATCCTCATTAGGCTTTAGTAAGACACTCATTGACTGCTCCGAGGTCTTTGAACCAGGGGGATGCCTTCTGCTTGGAGTTGTGAAAAGCGGCCCAGTTCTGTCCAGGGAGAACAGCCACACAGCGGAGAGGAAAGCAGAGACTGGAAGCACTCCACTTCCCTCGAGGATGTCTAACATGCTCCATTATTTCTTCTTTAATTTAACTTAATACATCTGATAGACATTTAACAATCAGAGGATTCATCTGATGTCAGGTTGGTTTGTATGTAACTTTTCGTCTGTGACTTTTACTGAAATGGATGGAAAAAGTATCATAATCCCCAAACACGACTATGAAACCTAATTAACATTGATAGAATGGAAGCTTTTGGTTAATGATGCAACGGGTAAACTACAAAATCAACACTTGCTTCACCTTTTATAGAAAGTTTTACATGTGTAATCCACTCATCCCTATTTATTTACTGGGTAGCTGATTGCCTGTTGGTAGTACAGGGTTGAAGTGAAGCCACCGGCCGCCATATTGGTACTCCTTAGTTAGACCGGTCCAATGTAAATATAATACGTGCGCAACAACATCAAGCAATGATTTTCTCATTTTCAGGGGTACCTTAGACTTTTAAAATAAAAGATAAATTCATCTCTTTGACACACACTGGCTCTTTCATAGCATCAGTAGATTACTGTAACTTATGATTAAAAAATATAGGCAAATGGAGTCAATGAAGTCTATAAATCATGTAATATAACATATCACGAATCCATCACAATAAAATGAATGTGTTAATTGAACATAATAAAACAGAACTGATGATTTACATCTAATGTACATGTATTTACTAATTGTGTTGCACCAATACGATGCCAAGTATCGGACGGGGCCACGATCCAGTACCTAAAATGTTGGTATGGGTAATGGAGAGTACCAACAAATAGGGCACTGATACCATTTTGAGAGCCAAAGTTTATTCAACTATTGTCAAAGCCATGATGGTAATTATTTTTACATCCATCAGGTAGTATGCAGTTCTTTCATATATACACACACATCAATTTCTAACAGATGGTATCGCTTATGGTATCAGTATCGACCAATACTGCACAGTATTACGGGAGTATCGATTACGAGGGCCAAAAATGGCTCTCGTATGCGGCCAACACTATTTATTACATTTTTATGGTAATTCCACATATTACATATAATTTCAAAATTTTACATCAAGACTCATCCAGAGAGGGAGCAGCCAGCAGCAGCAATATATATATGGACAGTTTCAACGTAAAGTTAATATACAGGGTTGGTGGCATGCATTGGTGTAGCCAGCAGCAGCAGCAGCCTTGACAGCAGCAACATTAGCAACAGTTTTCAGACCGTTTTCTTTATGTAGCAGCAAGGTGGCCGTAGCAGCAGCAGCAGCCAGCCTAACAGCGCTGCTGTAGCTACACCACTTCTACTATTGCCTTATGCTGCTGTAACACCAACACTCTTTCTTATGCTTAGCAACATACTTATGCCCTTATAATGGGATATGTAACAACATATATATATACTGCCTGCTGCTATAACAACACTTATGCCATACGCCCT
>JAGKQL010000007.1:30312645-30335712 GCA_018398635.1 Cyprinodon brontotheroides
AGGACCGGCCAAGGACCAGCCAAGAACCAGCCGAGGACCAGCCGAGGACCGGCCAAGGACCAGCTAAGAACCAGCTGAGGACCAGCCAAGAACCAGCTAAGAACCAGCCAAGAACCAGCCAGGACCAGCCAGTCACCAAGGACCAGCCAAGAACCAGCCGACCAGCCAACCAGCCAAGAACCAGCAGGACCAGCTGGCGACCAGAAGCAGGACCCGCCAATGACCAGCCAAGGTCCACAAGGAATTGGGGAGATTTTTAAATGGCATCTATTGTACATTTTAAGTGCCTTACAGTGTGTTTAGTTTGTGTATTATAATAAGTATATTTAATGAACAGTTGAACACATGGAAACTGAGTCCTTGGCAGACAGGATACCATAACCCAGCACTTTTATTGTTACCTTATCACCACTTATCACAGCACTCCTTCCATACACACAGTATGTAGTCAGCTGTTAAATCCAGATAGCATATATTAAACAGCTGATCGTTGCACAGCTAGTTTCATAGTTTTTCCAAGGATGGACACTACATCAGTACCGTATAACATGACCTCATAAAAATTCTATGCAACAATAAAGGCATCTCTGTGGTTCAGCTTAAGAGCTAAAGATTTATGATTATATAGGCGCGTGAAGACTGAACTTCATCAGGACATAATTCAATACAGTAAATCCTGATAGACAGTATTTCAGCAATAAATGAGAGCAGCATTTTAAATCATACTAAAGCAAAAAGTCAAATAAAAAAGACGTGTTTTCAAATATATATAACTATTTGATTGTGCCAACTGCAACATGTCTATAAAAAACGCATTTTATTTGCAAAAGCAAAATTAAATCATGATTATTTCAGCATTTAAAACTGTAATACATGCTGAATAACACAAAATAATAAAAATGTATTTTAAATGTATTAAAGTCCTTAAAATAAATTTACTGGATGTTCTCAATAAGCCAAGACTGACCATTTTATTTTAGTATTATTTAACCTGATAAAACTGCAAAATCTCAAAATTTTAGAACTATTACTTTTGACTAAACTTTATTAGCTTAAAAGATATGCACATTTTTTCTTCAGTCTACACCTATTAACATTTGCAACCAGCTGTTAACTCCTCCACTATCTTAGCTTTCTACCCGATCAACTGGCTTCTAAAAAACACCTTTCAGAAGAAAGTGCAGGCTGCTGATTATTTTTACAGTTAAAAAGATGGAATATACAAAGTATATAAACTATTTTTGATAATATTTTGTCATCCCTGACATGCACTAAATGCAGTAAATGTGCAGCCATGCCTCCTCATCTACGTTGTGTTGATAGCTGGGGGTGAGGATGACTTGCTCTTAAATAATACCTGATTCCTCAACATTCAGCATCATTTTCAGACATCAAAATTTGGTGCAATCATATTGACACACAAACGCCTGTGTGGAAATCTGTCAAATCCTATTCTCTTAACAAATAATGAGCGTGTAAGATTGTCTGAGTGAGACATCATCCCATCGCTGGGAGTAATCCTCAGTGATATGTGTCAAACTAAGAGAGCAGAGCCAGTCTGTGGGGTTTAGTTATAACACTGACTGACTGAGGAGACAAAAGGAATCATTGATGAAGTTCCTTTGAAGTACTTCTTTTCCAGAAGTCCTTGGAAATACATAATAATGAAGACCAAATTGTCTGGCTTAGAGGGACATGAGAGTCAACTGCTTTAATGCGCACTATAAATATTCACCAGAGATGAAGACTGGAAAGAATACAAGTTTTAACACATAATAGTGACATCATCCTCCCCAAAAATGCTAGTTAAGAGGATTAACCAGTATTGATGGAGTAAATTTCTCCACGTTCAAATCAATAAAGTAAATCAATCAATAAAAGAAAACCTCAAGGTATGCCGACTTCAGTCATTTAAAGGGCCAATACTGTAATTGGTAATAGGCTACATACATTTTTGTGCTTAAATATGTTATCATGGTACTCCTTTATCAATATTTATGTAAGATTCTCCTTCTAGGAAGCAACTTCCTTAGCCGAGCAGTAAACTAATGCCCACAATCTCTGATCAGGGTGGATTGATGTGAGGCAGATCGATTCCAGCGCAAAGGTCAAGTCATGTGCGGCTAATCTACACAGGACAGCAACCTTTCTACACAGGGGGGGGGGTCTTAACTTCCGAATATACATATACCAAATACTAATCAAATGTATACTAAGGTATCACACCAGTATACTTACATGATAGCCAAGTACAAAAAACAACATGATAAAACATTCTGAAAAGTGCTTCAAATCACACACTGGCATTTACTTATTTATATTTAACACAGTTGTTTCATGTTAACAGGATAGGACATAAAATTATTGTCTTAGGGTAAATAAATATGATTAAGTCAATTACAAAAGCGCTTGCATTATTTTTTTCAGTGCAGTCCTAGCTGTCTTTATCCATGCTGGGTCAGATACTGACGTTTAAAAAAAGGAGGCAGGGAAAGCAGAATAAAGCCTTAGCCTCGCTGCATGCAGTTAGCCAAACCTTGTTGCTAAATAGTTCTATAAATTCGTCAATCAGCCGCACTTTCTAACAGACAACTGTGACGTTAGCGCTTTGGCGGGAGATGGTGAGCAGATAAAGTTGCTTTTAGCTCTGAGTGCAGGAGTGCTGATTCCTAAGATGCTCCTATCTTTATCATTGAAGAGGATGGATAACTTTTAACCAGAGTCTATGGGTGAAGGTTTTTGCACTCCAGGGTGGAAATACATCACCAATCCAATGGCGAATTAAACAGTTTTACTCGTCAATAAAGATTAAATATTTATCTTGCACATTTAAAAAATTTAATATTTTCCGAAATATTAAAATTTTATAGTTCCTCTGTCCTCTGTTGGCCAGCCTCCATTGCTTTGGCCTTCAGAAGTCGTCTCCATGTCATGAAATGGAGAGGTGAGTTCACTTTAAAGGGAAGTGTTTTTCTTTGGTATTAAAAGAAAATACAATTTTCTATAAGATGTCATTTATTACTTAGAGGCGACTCTGAAAGACTTAAAAATCCTGATGAAGGACATTTAAATCCCCAAAGATTTATCCTGTATTATTATAATCTATACATAGAAATTAGTCAACATCAATAAATTGAGCAGTGCATGTAGTTTAGAATTAGTTGTTAATCCTGCCTCTCTACATTCTATAAACCTAGGTTTGGTACCCAAGAAATGGTTTGGTATGTTTTTTTGTTTCCATTGAACAGTATTATTTTAGGATCTTTGTATCTATGCTTCTTTTTCTATGTCTGCTTCTGTCTCCTTGAACCCCAGTGGGTACTCAGCAGATGGCAGCTCACAGCTGAAACCTGGTTCTACTGGAGGTTTTCTTCCCTGTTCAAAGGGGTTTTCCTCTCCACTGTCGCTACAAGCATGCTTAGTGTGAGGATTGTATTTCAGTCAATGAGTCGATGCAATCAATTGGTTTTCCTTACTTAGAAAACTTTGAATCAGTGTGACTCAATGATCTGGTGAACTGTAAACATGTGTTGTGAATTGCTACTATTTCAATCTGAAAAAACTCACATGAAGAGAAAAGACAATTAGGAGAAATATATTGATACAATTACTTGCCGTTGGTGCTCAGACCTCAGCAGGAAACATAGCGCTTAATTTTTGATAGATATGCATGAACAGGAGCAAAGAATAGGGCTGTTTCCCCCCGAGGCCTGAAACTGGTGGTGGAGTGGAGATAGATGAAGTTGGTCAGTCTGTAGACTGCTGGTTAGAAGAGAGACGGTCTGCTGAGCTTTATGGGGAGATCCAGTGGACTGCATGAGTTGATACTAGAGCTTCACTCAGGGACCTGGAAGATGGAAGTCCAATTGGATAACACAGGTTGAGAGAACCTGTCCATGATGGAGCAAGCATGAAGCGACAGTGGAGAGGAAAAACTCCCATTGGGGGAAGAAAACCTCTGGCAGAACCAGGCTCAACATGGCGGTCTTCTGCCAGACCGGTTAAAATGAGACAGGGAACGCAGTAAGAGTCCGGGAGGAATGACGGCTCTGATGAAGCTCTAGCTACAGTTGTGGAGGAGGGATGGAGATGGGTTGAATCAGGATCATCTGAATGAAGTCACACAGCGCATCCACCGCCTGCGCACAGGAGCAAGCAAGTGGATCAAAGGCCTTTTAAGATGAGCTTTGGATGCTGATTGGCTTTCGTGGAGGTGTGGTTCAAAGCTGATTGGCTGTGTCGCAGGTGGATGTAGGAGACCAATGAGTTTCTTCCGTTGAATTTTCGCCTGGGCTCTATAAAAAAAACTGAATTGAATTGAAACTTCTTCTCCTAATCCATAGAACTGTTGGTGGTTGAAACCAGCCAAGTGGATTTTCTTTTTTTATTCTTCTATGTATAAAAATAATGAGTGTATTTAGTGGAAGAAGCAGGGTTCTGGAAAACAAAACAACTTCAAGGAGTTCATTTTAGACAAGTTTAGATATTGTCCTTATTTTATCAGACAGTGGAGCCACTATTTCTTTTTACCTTCTTTTCCCAACAGACAATAATACAATGAGTTGAAAATATTACTGATTTATGTTAGACTTCAGGAAATAAACCCCTGCCTGTAACCTGTCCATTATAATCAGTCCAGATATCTTAAACAACTTGCATCACATTTCATTTGGATCTAAGAATAATATAATGGCTTTCAAAGGAAACAGACGAGAGTCTGATATTAATAAAATTGATAAGCGATTCTGTTCTCAGTTTAATAATCAGATGTCTCTTTGTGAGAGGTATGCAGTCATTTAGGGCAGTGTTGCATTCTCACATGCTCCTATCTGTGATAGGAAGCCTTGCTGGTCTTTACATGTTATTATCTGCTAAAAAATGGGAGGAAATGAAAAACCAGATACTGTACACCAACCAACCTCAGATTTCTTACCGTTTATGAATTAAGCAATTTTGTGGATGGTTATCAAAGTACTTTATCAAAGAGGATTTATCTGTTTGATGCCAAAGAATATTTTTTCTGTGAGTAAATTTAAAGGATCTATATAATGTCTTTAAAATAGATGAAATTCAGAAGTATTTATGGGTTTAGTTCTTTCATTATGTGTGACGGGTTGTAAAGAGCTATATATGCATGTTTTGCTAAATAACGTCTCCCTGTCAGTGATTACCCCTAGATGTCCTCAGTTGCCTTTATCATGTCTATAGATCATGTTTTCGCCTCCTGTCACTGATGGCTCATGTTCGACTCTGATCCCACTTAAACACTTATGGTCCATGATCTCCTGATTTGTTTGTCTGCATAGAGTTTGCATGATCTCCCTGAGCATGAGTGGGTTCTCTCCAGGTAATCCGGCTTCCTCCTATAGTCCAAAAACATGAGTGTTAAGTTGATTGGCTTCTCTAAAATTCACTAAATTAAAAATCAGCGGGTCCCGAATAAAGAAAATCAACAACCAGTAAAGGTCGGGAGATATCTTTTATTAGAATCTGTAACTTTAAACAGAATTTAACACTGAAAGAAAATGAGGTGTTCATGCATCCATGTTATACATTGAATTAAAGCTACAGTGTGTAATAATTACAGGGATATACAGTCAGAAATGTAATATATTATACATAACTATATGTTATTTATCATCATCTGACTCAACCTCTTAACCTTAATGTTTGCGTTGCCTTAGAATTTGTTATTTATAATAACATAGGAGGCGGTCTACGCCAGCCATGGAGGCGAACATCTTTTGCGCTTCTGACGGCGCCAGAGCCAACAAACTAAGCGTTCTTGAGATGGCCCGATGCAGCTCGAAAGTAACTACTGCAAGTTGAGAGAGATGAACTGAGAGGCGGTACTGAACAATAGATGGCAGTATTAAAATTATCTATGTAAACAAACCTCATCACTTGAGAGGGTAGGTGATGCGGGACGTCGTGGAAGACATTTTTGTCCGTAGCGGCTCGCCCGTACTGTTGGAGGAGGAGAAGCGATTGGGGGAGATGTTCATGTTGCTGCAGTCTGCAGTCTGGACGTTAGATGTCGCTGAAAAATTACACACTGTAGCTTTAATAAATAATAAAAAAAAAGAAAATGTTTCCCTTTTAAAATCTATATTGTTTTTGAAGTAGAGAACAACAATTGTTCAGTTTGGTATATAGACAATTTCCTGATTCCCATATTTTCTCAAACACCTGAACTAAGCGTTTGTTATTTTCTTTCTTTTTTCTGGCTTAATGTTGGCAGTGGGCTTTATGCTGCCCTGCAAGGCTTTAAACCTGGCTTTGAATGGAGACTAAGCCATTCTCAAGCACATATCAAGGAGCTCATTCTGAGCCTGGAGTAGCTATGCTGTAATTTATAAATGTTAAATCAGGTTGGGTCTAGATTAGCCAGCTGGTGGGTCCGGATCCAGACCTTGTCCACTAGACCTCTGCTCTACAGTAGATCAAAGATTCTGTTTGATTGCTAACTCCACCAATATACCATGGTTCCCATGGGGATGGTCAATAAATATATATGGACTACTCTTGAACTAATTATCTTTAATTCAG
Organism: Cyprinodon brontotheroides; assembly: GCA_018398635.1. NCBI lineage: Eukaryota > Metazoa > Chordata > Actinopteri > Cyprinodontiformes > Cyprinodontidae > Cyprinodon > Cyprinodon brontotheroides. The sequence goes on from JAGKQL010000007.1 coordinate 30,319,195, forward strand.
TTTCAATTCAATTCAGTTTATTTATATAGCGTCAATTCACAACACGTCATCTCAAGGCACTTTACAGAGACAGTTCAACCAGATCTTCCAGTCAGATTAATTCAAGCTTTTCTATCTAAGGAAAACCAGTTGATCGCATCGACTCATTGACTCTTCAGCAATCCCTCACACTAAGCATGCTTGTAGCGACTGTGGAGAGGAAAAACTCCATTTTAACAGGAAGGAGGAAATCGCCTTCATAGCCAGCGGTACTTCATACATGGCTATGCAGAGAGAGAGTTGCTGCAGACGGGCTAACGTTAGCCCTGGCTGCGGTTAGCCCTGGTCGTGGTTAGCCCCGGAGGTCCGATGGTTGCAACGGTCCTTGCAACTTATACCTTGCAACCTTATTCCTTGCAACTGTCACGTCAAACTATTTCAAGGGTAGTTTGGTCGAGTGGTCTAAGGCGCTGGATTTAGGCTCCATTCATTTCGATGGCGTGGGTTTGAATCCCACCACTGCCAAAGTAGTTTTAGTTGGTCTAGTGGTTAGAGCAGTGCTCTTGTGCTCTGAGAAGTTTGCAAGTACCTGGTTTGATTCCTACAGCCTCCACTGTCCACAGCCCACTGCTCCCCAAGGGGATGGGTTAAATGCAGAGATGCATGCTGGGTAAAGAGGGGGGACTTTGTCCGTTCTTGGTCTTCTTGTTCTTGTGAATTGGAACCGTACCAGGGCTCAGGCTGATGACGTTTCATGAGTACACGAGCACATGAGAACGCACAAGTACACATATTGAGAAACGGCTCAAATGTCCTGTTCATTTAAATGCACGGTAAAACACAACTATAGAATCCCCGTCATCCTTCAGTGCAGTATGTAGAAGCAGTAGGCCTGCTCTAACAAGGACATTTTGGCTGGATTTGGGAAGCTTGGGGATTTACCCCTGCCTATGTTTCCATGTTGACCAGAGGAACACGCTGTGTTCTGTCACACCGCTGTGACTAAATAACAAGCACAATGTGACATTAGTGTAAGGCATCCAGGAAAACATCCTGCCTTCGCAACATGATATGTTTTGGAAAACAGTGGCAACACGTATGAGTGACAACTATGATCATGCTAGCAGCTCCTATTGCGATTCCACATGCTCTTGTGTTTATACATCTGGGAGGGAAGGGGACATCCCTGTTGTTCACTTTGAGTTTCTTATACTTTGTTCTTTATCGACCATTCTTTATTTTTGTTTTTTTGCGGAAACAGAAAGTTCGAGCATTAACATTTCAATTTTTATGAATTCTTCTGGTGTACAGCAGTAAGTCAGGCCAACATATCTCAGTAACATATTTTGGTCGCTAAACATTTCTTGTCAATAAACACATTTATATTTCAATGCAACCTGAGTAAATTTGTATTTTTCTATTAGAGAAAGGGCAAATCTTGTCTGATAGGAGATTACCGTTTAAATGACTTCATCATTAAAGCCAATGTTTAGGTAAATCTACTGCCAACATCCAGGCCAGATAACTTATTTATTTAAAAAGAACTTGTCTGAAAACATAAAAAAGGCTAAATAAAAAGTAAAACATAATTTCCCAACTTAAATAAAAGATATGACACGATTAAAAGGGCATTTATAAAGACCAGCGATTTAATAATCTATATTAAGATAAATGATCTGCAAATGAAGAAAACCTGGAGCAGTGATGAGCTTCAGAAGCCTATGAGAACTACTCCTTGAACGGATCGACAATTTATCCAACAAAAAAACCTAAGGCCCTACAGGCTTTATTGCATCACTTTACTTATCTTTATAATTATAATTCAAAAATGGGTCTGATTTTAAAAAGCCAAAACTACTGCTAACTACAAAGAATACTAAAGGGCATTTAAGATCTGCCAAGAAATGTATATACTTCTAGTCAAAATCGCAATGACTATTTATACTTTGTGGAAGTAGTTCTGTCGACTTAGTTCTGTGAAACATTTCTGTTTTTGCATGTGGCATGTAGAAATATTTCATGGCTCTGATTGTCTAAAACCTTTTTCCTGCTTCAGGATCTTAACTGATAGAATCATCAATAAAATTTTAATTCAATTCAGTTTATTTCTATAGCTCCAATTCACATCATGTCATCTCAAGGTACTTTACAGTTCAACCAGATCATCCAGTCAGATTGATGCAAAGTTTTCTATCTAAGGAAAACCAGCTGATTGCATCAACTCATTGACTCTTCAGCAATCCCTCACACTAAGCATGCTTGTAGCGATAGTGGAGAGGAAAACTCCCTTTAACAGGAAGAAAACCTCCAGCAGAACCAGGCTCAGTGTGAGCGGCCATCTGCTGAGGCCAACTGGGGTTCAAGGAGACAGAAGCAGACATAGAAAAGAAGCATAGATACAAAATGCAAGTGTAAAAGGAGTTCCCATCCAGGAAACACACAGCCAGGCAGACGAAGCTCCAAACAAGCTCCCATGTCAGAGGATGAAGAGAGCTCATCCAGTTAGTCACAGTCAGAGAAACAGGACTACACTGAAAAACAGGCTGATCTCCAACATCTATAAACAAAGGTGTTGATGGCAGCAGCACAGCTGATATTTCTCTCCAGGATGGAGTCACAGCCAAACAGGAACAGACCAGATGAAGCTACTATGAGAAAAAGCAGAGAGAGCAGAACGTTAGAGATTGAACTGCAGAGTGGGAGAATAGAGATAGAAAGAAGCAGAATGATGAAAAAGGGTCCATTAAATGTGCTGTGAAGTGATGTCCAGCTCTCAGTGATCCAAAGAACATAGAAGGCCTCCCTCTGAATGACACAGGGAGCAGCTCTCCCATGAACAGATCCATAAATACAGTCATCAATAGAAATCATTTTATATTTCGATCTGAACATTCCTTAACTGAGGAGAAAAATTAATTGTGACAAAAATAAAAGAGGAAATCTTTAAAATGGTAATAGCTTTTTCACAACATCTCATCCAGATTTGACTTTGCTTTGAACACGTGCCAGGAGCTAATTGTTTGCAGTTCTTTCAAGAATCCTCCCTTTATCAGATAATGCTGCTATTGTTGCCTGTAATATTTTTTCTTTCATCAATAAACAACTACAAGAACCAAGCCTCATTCTAAAAGCTAATTGTATTTCAATTTAATGTCAGGTATTCCTGTTTCATTGGTCAAACTTATTTATGTTTTTCCAGATCTGATGCTATTTGAAGTAAACTCGAATTATTCTAATATGATTTTTATGAGATAAAAAAAACACATTTCATTTTACCTTTGTTTTCCAACTAGAAATAGATTTCATAGATCACACCCTCACACAGCAGAAAGCAGCTCCCCTCATGTTGCATCTTATACTATAATACAATCTAATTCAGTACTCTGCGTGGGGAGATACAATAAAGCAGCAAATAGTTGGTTACTCTGCCAAAGAACACCGTTCAAATCCCTCGGCAGCTTTTCAACAGCAGAATAAACTTTAATCCAATCAGAGCTTCGGCTGCAGTTTAATTTTTAAAGCTTCTTCTCAATGGCAGAGGTTAGAATGTATGTTTTCAGTTCTACCTCACTGTTGGCTAAACACTGCTTTATATGCAAAGTACATGTTGCTGCGAGATACTCTACTTCTACACCCTCTCCCCCCGACTGCACTTAGCGCATTTAACATTGAATAAGCATTCAAATAACGTCTGTTGAGGAATCATCCGGCATAAAGCACCATCTGTGCAACATCGCCTCCCTTCTCACCGCTGACTTAAACACAAAACATGGGATCAGTGGAAAAATAACACAGCGAAACCCTTGCCGCTGCCAACAGCTCAACTATTATCAGTAATCAATTCTCACTTTGTAGGAGCAAAGCTATATGCCACCAGGGCACATCTTTCCTTTAATCATTCAAGGCGAAGTCTTGAATAGACATAGCTGATGTAAACAAGCCAAGTAGATAGTTACGTTAAAATGAACTGGTTTATAAAGAGCAGAAAATAAATAAGAGATGTTTTCCAGAACAGCTTTCCCCTAAGCTAATGAATTAGCACTTTGCCTTACTCACCGTCATCTCACCATATTTAAATGAGTTTAAATGAGAAGAAAAAGGCCAGTACAGGGTGGGACTCCTGCAAAGTAATCAGCAGATCTATGATAATGAGATACTGAGCTGCAGAACTCAGAGGAGTCAGACCCCTATGCTTGTGCTGAGCTTTGATTTGCACAAGCATGGTGCATGACCCGGGCATTCATTGATTAGAGGTGGTATGTGAACCACATGCAGGTTTTCTGTGTTATTAAGCTTTTGCAAAGGAAGCAAACAAAACACGGGAATCTCAGTTTATCAACTGTGCAAGATTGGGGTTGGTGACGAGGTTCAGGTTCATTGAAAAAAGATCTTAGAAAGTATGTGAAAATAAAGCAGAATTATTTTCTGTTTTCTTGTTCTGAATGATGAAATGAAAGAAATGTGACGTCATAGTTTTCATATAAAAGAAATAAAACAATTTAATATACACTAATTATCAACAGTTTAGCTTTATTTATATGTCATTAACAGCACACAAGAAAGGTTTTTGTTATTATTTTTACACTAAAGTATACTAAACTATCTGGAGAAGTATGCATTCTACAAGGCAGGTTATTCCCTATATCTATATATTGGCAGTATATGAAGTAGATTACATTAAACAGGGAAAAAAACAAACAAACAAACAAATAACACAAACACAATTTACCCGTAGTGGTGGCCTAGTCAAAGCCTGTATCTTATTCCGGTAGAGATGCTGAGGCAGGACCCAAAGAGGGAATTCATGCTCAACATTGGCGGTCATAAAGCAAATGTGGAAAAAAAGGGGCCTTATTAATGGGCCCCACTAGAACTGGCAATACCAGTTATTAGTTTGAATTTTCTACAGGTAAAATGGTCTGACATTACAAGTAGTTTGATAAATTGAGGGACCTACAGTAGTAGCCACTATTGAAATGTCCTCTCACTTTCCTTGAGGGGCCCTTGGTTGGCCCTTGGCTGGTCCTTGGCTGGGGTCCCGGCTGCTCCGCTTGGCTGGCCCTTGGCTGACCCTCGGCTGGTCCGGGCTGGCTTCAGGCTGGTCCTTGGCTGGACCCTCGTTGGTCCTTGGCTGACCCTCGGCTGGTCCTTGGCTGATCTTGGCTGGTCCTTTGCTAGTTCTTGGCTGGTCCTTGGCTGGCCCTCTTGCTGACCCTCGGCTGGTCCTTGGCTGGTCCTGGCTGGCCCTTGGTTTGGTCCTTGACTGGCTTTCCCTGGCTGGCCCTTGGCTGACCCTCGGCTAGCCCTCGGCTGACCCTCGGCGGCTGGTCCCCTCGCTGGTCCCTTGGTTGGTCCTTGGCTGGTCCTTGGCTGGTCCTTGGTTGGTCCTTGGCTGGTCCTTGGCTAGATCCTTGGCTGGTCCCCGCTGGTCCTTCCGTTGTCCCTGGTGTGGTCCCGACTGGTCCTTACCGCTGGCTTGGTTGGTCCCTGGCTGGTCGCTGGCTGGTCCTTGGCTAGTCCTCGGCTGGTCCTTGGCTGGGTCCTTGGTTGGTCCTTAACTGGTCCTACGGCTGGTCCTTTGGCTGGTCCTTAGCTAGTCTTTGGCTGGTCCAGGCTGGTCCTTGGCTGGTCCCTGGTTGAAGTCCCTAGCTGGTCCTTAGCTTGGCCCCTAGCTGGTCCTTGACTGGTCCTTAGCTGGTTCTTTCGCTGGTCCCGGCTGGTCCTTGGCTGGTCTCTTGGCTGGTCTCTTGGCTGGTCCACTAATTTGGTCCTTGGCTGGTCCTTGGCTGGTCCTTACAGCTGATTCTTGGCTGGTCTCCGACTGGTCCTTGCTGGTCCTTGGCTAGTCTCTTGGTTGGTCCTTGGCTGGTCATAGTTGGTCCCTGGCTGGTCCTTAGCTGGTCCTTGGCTGGTCCTCTGGCTGGTCCTTGGCTGGTCCTTGGCTGATTCTTGGCTGGTCCCGGCTCCTTGGCTGGTCCTACACTGGTCCTTGGCTGGTCCTTGGCTGGTCCTTGGCTGGTCCTTGGCTGGTCCTTAGCTGGTCCTTGGCTGGTCCCTGGCTGGTCCTTCCCGGCTGGTCCTTGGCTGGTCCTGGTTGGTCCTTGGCTGGTCCTTAGCTGGTTCCTGGTCTGGTCCTTAGCTGGTCCTTGGCTGGTCCTAGGCTGGTCCTTGGTCCTTGGCTGGTCCTTGGCTGGTCCTTAGCTGGTCCTTGGTTGGCTGGTCCTTGGCTGGTCCTTGGTTGGTCCTTGTAGCTGGGTCCTTGGCTGGTCCTAGCTGGTCCTTAGCTGTGGTTGGTCCTTGGCTGGTCCTTGGCTGGTCCTTGGCTGGTCCTTGGCTGGTGGCTGGTCCTTGGCTGGTCCCTTGGTCCTTGTTTGGTCCTTGGCTGGTCCTTGGCTGGTCCTCCTGGCTGGCTGGTCCTGGCTGGTCCTTGGCTGGTCCTTGGCTGGTCCTTGCTGGTCCTTGGCTGGTCCTTGGCTGGTCCTTGGCTGGTCCTTGGCTGGTCCTTGGCTGGTCCTTGGCTGGTCCTTGGCTGGTCCTTGGCTGGTCCTTGGTTGGTCCTTGGCTGGTCCTTGGCTGGTCCTTGGCTGGTCCTTGGCTGGCCCCTGGCTGGTCCTTGGCCTGGTCCTGGCTGGTCCTTGGTTGGTCCTTGGCTGGTCCTTGGCTGGTCCTTGGCTGGTCCGTGGCTGGTCCTTGGCTGGTCTTGGCTGGTCCTTGGCTGGTCTCTTGGCTGGTCCTTGGCTGGTCCTTGGCTGGTCCTGGAGCTGGTCCTTACACCTGGTCCTTGGCTGGTCTCTGGTTGGTCCTTGGCTGGTCTCTTTGGCTGGTCCTTGGCTGGTCTCTTGCTGGTCTCTTGGCTGGTCCTTGACTGGTCCCTGGCTGGTTCCTTGCCTGGTCCTTTGGTCCTGGCTGGTCCTTGGCTGGTCCTTGCTGGTCCTCTGGCTGGTCCTCTGGCTGGTCTCTTGGCTGGTCCTTGGCTGGTCCTGGCTGGTCCTCTGGCTGGTCCTTGCTGGTCCTTGCTGGTCCTTGGCTGGTCCTTGCTGGTCCTTGGCTGGTCCTTGGCTGGTCCTTGACTGGTCCTGGCTGGTCCTGCTGGCTTGGTCCTTGGCTGGTCCTTGGCTGGTCCTGTTGCTGGTCCTTGGCTGGTCCCTTGCTGGTCTTGGCTGGTCCTTGCTGGTCCTGGCTGGTCCTGGCTGGTCCTTGGCTGGTCCTTGCTGGTCCCTGGTTGGTCCTTGGCTGGTCCTCTGGCTTCTGTCTTGTCCTTTGGCTGGTCCTGTTGGTCCTGGCTGGTCCTTGGCTGGTCCTTGGCTGGTCCTTGGCTGGTCCTTGCTGGTCCTCTTGCTGGTCCTTGTTGGTCCTGGCTGGTCCTTGGCTGGTCCCTGGTTGGTTTGCTGGTCCTTTGGTCCTTGGCTGGTCCTGGCTGGTCTTGGTTGGTCCTGGTCTTGGCTGGTCCTTGGCTGGTCCTTGGTCCTGGTCCTGACTGTCCTTGCTGGTCTCTTGCTGGTCCTGGCTGGTCTTGACTGGTCCTTGCTGGTCCTGGCTGGTCCTCTGGCTGGTTCCTGGCTGGTCTCTGGGCTGGTCCTTAGCTGGTCTGCTGGTCTCTTGCTGGTCCTCTTGGTCCTGGCTGGTCCTTGTTGGTCCTTGGCTGGTCCTTGGTCCTTGGCTGGTCCTTGGTTGGTCCTTGGCTGGTCCTTGGCTGGTCCTGGCTGGTCCTGGCTGGTCCTTGGCTGGTCCTTGGCTGGTCTTGGCTGGTCCTTGGCTGGTCCTTGGCTGGTCCTTGGCTGGTCCTTTGTTGGTCCTGGCTGGTCCTTGGCTGGTCCTGGCTGGTCCTTGGCTGGTCCTTGGCTGGTCCTGGTTGGTCCTTGGCTGGTCCTGGCTTGGTCTTGTCCTGGTCCTTGGCTGGTCCTTGGCTGGTCTCTGGCTGGTCCTGGCTGGTCTCTTGGCTGTCCTCTCTTGGCTGGTCCTTGCTGGTCCTTGGCTGGTCTCTGGCTGGTCCTTGGCTGGTCCTTGGCTGGTCCTGGCTGGTCCTTGGCTGGTCCTTGGCTGGTCCTTGGCTGGTCCTTGCTGGTCCTTGGGCTGGTCCTTGGCTGGTCCTTGGCTGGTCCTCTGGCTGGTCCTTGCTGTCCTGGCTGGTCCTTGGCTGGTCCTGGCTGGTCCTTGCTGGTCCTTGCTGGTCCTGGCTCTCTTGGCTGGTTCCTTGGCTGGTCCTTGGCTGGTCTTGGTTGGTCCTTGTCTCTGGTCCTTGGTTGGTCCTTGGCTGGTCCTTGGCTGTCCTTGGCTGGTCCTTGGCTGGTCTCTTGGCTGGCCTTGCTGGCCTGGCTGGGTCCTTGCTGGTCCTTGCTGGTCCTTGGCTGGTCCTTGGCTGGTCCTGGCTGGTCCTTGGCTGGTCCTTGGCTGGTCCTTGGCTGGTCCTTGGCTGGTCCTTGGCTGGTCTTTTGGCTGGTCTCTTGGCTGGTCCTTGGCTGGTCCTTGGCTGGTCCTTGGCTGGTTCCTGGCTGGTCCTTGGCTGGTCCCTTGTCTTGGCTTCCTGGTTGGTCTTTTGGCTGGTCCTTGGCTGTCCCTTGCTGGTCCTGGCTGGTCCTGGCTTGTCCTTGGTTGGTCCTTTGCTGGTCCTGGCTGGTTCCTGGCTGGTCCTTGGCTGGTTCTTGGCTGGTCCTGGCTGGCTGGTCCTTGTTGGGTCCTGGCTGGTCCTGGCTGGTCCTGGTTGGTCCTTGGCTGGTCCTTGATGGTCCTTGGTTGGTCCTTGGCTGGTCTCTTGGTCCGTTATGCTGGTCATCAGTCCTTGGCTGGTCCTCTGCTGGTCCTTGGCTGGTCCTGGTTGGTCCTTGGCTGGTCTCCTTCTGGTCCTTGGCTGGTCCTGGCTGGTCTGGCTGGTCCTTAGCTGGTCCTTGGCTGGTCCTTGGCTGGTCCTTGGCTGGTCCTTTCTGCTCCTTATTGGTCCTTGGCTGGTCCTTGGCTGGTCCTTGGCTGGTCCTTGGCTGGTCCTTGGCTGGTCCCTGGCTGGTCCTTGGCTGGTCCTTGGTTGGTCCTGGCTGGTCCTTGGCTGGTCTTGGCTGGTCCTGGACTGGTCCTGACTGGTCCTTGGCTGGTCCTCAGCTGGTCCTGGTCCTTGGCTGGTCTTGCTGGTCCTTTGGCTGGTCCTTGGGCTGGTTCCTTGGCTGTCCTTTACGCTGGTCCTTGGCTTGGTCCTTGGTTGGGTCCCTGGACTGGTCCTTGGCTGGTCTCCTTGGCTGGTCCTTGCTGGTCCTTGTCCTGGTCCTTGATCTGGTCCTTGGTTGGTCCTTGCTGTCCTTGGCTGGTCCTTGGCTGGTCTTTGCTGGTCCTTAGCTGGTCCTTGGCTGGTCCTTGACTGGTCTCTTGGCTGCATCAGCTGGCTGGTCCTGGCTGATCCCTTGGTTCTGGTCTTGGCTGGTCTCGTCCTTGCTGGTCCGTCCTGGCTGGTCCTAGCTGGTCCTTTGGCTGGTCCTGGCTGGTCCTTGGCTGGTCCTTCGGCTGGTTCCTGGCTGGTCCTGGCTGGTCCTTAGCTGGTCCTGGCTCGTCCTTGGCTGGTCCTTAAGCGGTTCCCGGCAAAACATCAATGGTTGGTCCTTGCCGGGTCCTTGCCTGGTTCTTGCCTTTGTCCTTGGCTGGACCTTAAAATCTAAGAGAAGCATCATCTCCTGGTCAGACCTCCTGTGATTCAGTGAAAGGGTGGAGTCAGGAGTAAAAAAATATGCACGCCCAGGAGAAGTCAGTGGCTGGAAGATGGAGGGGATCTTGCTGGGAGTTGAAGGGAGGTGGGCTGCTATTCGGCTGGCATTTGACTCAAAAGTGCCATTTTGAGTGGCTGCTACTGTATAAGTACCGAACAGCAGAAAACAGATACAAAGCAAGTAAATTAGACATGTTGTTTCATATGTCTACTTTAAAAAGAACTTGCTGATTTCATATCCACACAACCTGTGGATATGGACTCACATGTGATGAAAAAGTAAATTTCTTCATATTATAATATATTGATGAGGTTTTAGACAAGGCTCCTATCATCTGTTGAATCTTTAATCAATGGTTGTCATATTTCTTTAAACTTTAGGTTAAAGCCAGATTCCCTCCCCCGAGATTTGCAGGCAAAATAAGGTTTAAAAAGTTGTGATGTCGTGTCTGGGATAATTTATTAATGTTCTTAACAAAAAAATGTTTTAAAGTTTCAGTTTTCTCTTTCCGCGCTTCCATCACTGCCCAGTTTTTTGTCCAGCTTGCTTTTTCCTCAATCAATTTAGCTTTTTTGAATACCACACATATGGTCTTTCTGTCGTATTACCATCCATTCATTTATCCATACCTCGTGTCTTCTCTTTGTCTATATTCATATCTCCTACTTATGTGAGAAATAAACATATTTTTATTTCCCCATTTGGTCTGATCTTTACTGCCTGTAGGGTTGTTGGAGATACAGTACTAGATGCACCCTGATTGGCCTCTGGCTCAAATTGTGCATTTTTCTCCAGATTTTACCCAAGTCAAGTTGAATTAAACTTTATATTGTTTAACAAAACATTAGGATATGTAACTGTCAAAGAAAGTCATATGTACTGTAAGTCTACGTATTTACAGGTTTAGAAATCCAGGATATAAAATCATTTCCGTGCATCGCTGGAAAAGAAGCATTTTGTTTGAAGCAGCTGTCTGTCATAGGAGAATTTTTGCAGCTTGGTGTCATCTGGGGATCTGACTGATGTCTTCATCAGATTTGAAGAATGGGCTGACAAATGACTGACATCCCATCTGGAGGGCAGACCATAGGGAGGAGAGAAATGACTGCACCTCTTACATCAACACCCAGGCATTTTAAGAATGTAGAGCTATTTATATTTGCCGGTTCTGTAAATCCAGCATATTTTTGTTAACTGATTTTGGAACAACACTCTGGGGTCACTGCTGTCTTCTGTGTCTGCTCAGACCACTCTCTATGGATTCTGCCCATGTCCTTATGCATGCAGGCTTTTCTTCAGGACCCTGGTTGCCTTCTGAATGTTACCATGGAGTTTATTACCATGCATAAAGAGGTGGTATGAAAGTATTTTAGAATATATAGTGAAAAGAATTATTATTTGATCCACTACTCAGAAAATAGTCTTGAGTTAATTCATTTTAATGGGAAGAAACCAATTCCCAATTAAATATTTAAAAGACATTGGGTAATATCCAAAAAGCAGAGATGAGTTCTTTTAGATTTAATGCAAACTGTGGCAAACATCCAAAAATACTGACAACCAAAAAAACAGCACACATCAGGGGAAACTCAAATGGAATGCCGGAGACGAAGAAGCAACTAAAAATCCAGCAGAGGTGTTAAAAAGAAGTTCACACATTTGTTACTTCAGTAGAAGTATAGATACTACAGTTTAAAAACACTTCCTGGTAAAAGTTGAAGTATCAACTTGACCTCTTTACTCAAGTAAAAGTGAAAAGTATGTGCTCCAAAACTACTTAAAAGTACAAAAGTATAAAGTAACCTTTAAAAAACAGCCAGATGCCGCACTATATGAATTGAAAGCAAAATTTTTCAACTATATTGAAAAATTCCCAGCTGGCCGGCGGGATGAGGGAGGTCTTCTTGGTCTCCGTCTCCCGATACGCTCGCCTGTGTCCGACCTTTTTTGGACATTTCAACATCTTTTTCTGAATCCTACATTGTAGCACATGGCATAGACAATTCACATTTGCGTAAGTTTGAAGAACACCTGCTTGTTTCTGATGATTTCCCTTTAGCTAACCAATGAGTGTTTGCGCTCTATGACTCATCCAATCACAATGCTAGTTTTCACTAGATGTGGATGGTTCCAATGATCTGCATTGGATGGAGCACATGACGGAAATAAAGATTTAGAAACATTAAACCGGAGCCAAGAGTAACGAGTGACGTTTGATTTAAAGTGTAAGGAATAGGAAAGTACAGATACTTGTGTGTGAAAATGTAATGAGTAGAAGTCAGAATAGAAGGAAAGCTAAGTAATGGATTAAAGTATAGATACCTTAAAAGTGTACTTAAGTACAGTAACAAAGTATTTGTACTTCGTTACTTGACTCCTCTGACAATCAACCACAAACCGGCACTTAAGAACTGCACAAGGAGAGTATATATGGGAGATGTCAGGGGATGATGAAAGAGACTAGATGGGACCTAGGGGAGAGGAGACAGGCACAAGCGGGGCACCAGAGAGTAACTAAAGAATGGTTTAAATGTAACACAAAATGGAAAATAAACCAAAATCAACAAAACAGAATTACTCAGATGGTGAAAACTGAAAACTAAAAACTCAGTCCCAAAACGGGAGAACTAACAGTAACATTTAGTAAATTTGTAAACAATTAATTAGTGAGACCTGATTTGGAGCTTGGTAGAGAAACCTTTGTTAGCTTGAACTGCAATGACATTTGGAAATTATGGTCTTTTGGCACTTTTCAAAAGACAGAAAGGGATTAAAAAAAAATGTTCAATGAAAATTTAACTTAGGTACTTAGAGATTCACTTCTAAACAGAAACCCCCACATTCATATCTTCAGGTAACACAGAGTACATGTCAGACTTAATAATATTACTTTAGTTTTATAGTTTCAAGGTGTTGCTTTATTGTATGTCTCGCACTTACCATGTCTTTCTGTTGTGCTGTTCTTTTCATCTCCATCCTCAGTTACAGGTGATGAAGCAGACTGAAAATGTTTTGTCATTGTCTCCTTTCTATCTCCTCTTTCTTCCATCTTTTTCTCTTTTTTTTTTTTTCTTTTTTTCCTTTTTCTTCTTCTGTTTTTCTCTGCTCTATTTACATTGCAGTGTCCATATAAACTGTAAAACTCCCCTGCATAATTATAATAAAGCAATTTATATGCATGAATCAAATGGAGCAATATGGCAATTGCCATGCCGCCACACCTTGTGAAAGTAAAATCTGTTGGGCTCCTTTTGGCATCAAGACAATTATTCTTATTGAAGACATCAGCCAGACAGGACACTGAGAAAAAAAAAAAAAAAAAAAGAAAATTTAACTGGGGGCCAGTCTAGTTTTCAATCATTAAAAGAACAAAATGAACGCTGTTCCTTCAAACTAATAGTGGTAAACTTTAATACACATTTTCATTTTCTTGTGACTGGAGTACTTTACATTTATGCAGCCAGTCCTCCCTTACTCATCTGCAACTGGTGCAAAATGCTGCAGCACATCTCTAAACCCGAACACGTAAAAGGAACTGGGACTTTCTGCAATGCCTCCAAGTGTATTTTTTTTCTAAAACTCTTCAGTTTCTCTTTAAGGTCTTAAACAACATTCCTCCGCCACACTGGGTGGAGCTTCACCATCACTAGGACTAAAACACAAATAACTCTGAGCAGGGGCGTGCATACATAGACACTAGGTGGTGCTAAAGCACTAGGAATTTTGCCCTTTATCAACGAAAATGTCCTTTTGAAACTCGTTTTTTTTTATTAATATTATTATGATTTTTATTGAGGTCGGTTTTGAAATAATCTTTTGGAAACCTGAGCCATTAAAAACGACTGAAACAATGCCCCGAAATGAGCCACCTCCTTGCGCACACCCCACCAGCCTCTCTCTCTTCCTTTGTCACGTGACCTCGTGGCGGTCGCCCGCAGGGCATGCCAGATGCGCAGCATCATAGCGGTTCAGTAAGCGTCTTCATATAGCAGGAACGGTAGCTGACAGGCTGCTTCTGCCAGGTCCCATTAGCCAGGTAATATACAAATCAAGCAAAATCATTTTGTTGTGCATTAAAATGTCTCATTTAGCATTTTTGCCGACTGATCACCTGATAAACTAGTTAGGCTAGATAAAGCTAGTCGGCTAGATAAAGCTAGATAAAGTTGTACACTGTAGCCCAAGTCAAAGACAGATAACGTGGGGACGTCCACATAGGCTACAAATAATTTCAGTAGAGTTTGCAATTGCAAATCTATGTTTTAAGACAAACTTTTTTCTGTTGTCTAGGTTTTGTTAGGCAACATAAATTAACACATTTTGGTCTACTCTTTATTGTCTTAATTGTATATTGATTTAGTAATTGCAGCACAATGCCAAGAAAGGAGGGTTAATCATATTGAAAAATCTTAAAAGCTGTTCACATACATTTTATTTTTAAGTGGTTTGTACAAAATCAGCAGGTATTAAAATAGCTATTATTTTGTAGGCTACCATAAGTCATATCCATGGACAAGACTTCCAGTCATGTTGCCCTAATAGACCATTATTTAAACTAATGTGGCATATTTGTTAAAGCTATTATAATTATTATAATTATTTATGCAATTATTATTATTATTATTATTATTAGCATTATTAGCATTATTATTGTCATGATGGTTATTATTATTATATTGTAGCCAGTCACAGCAGGGAAGCTCTATACCATCAACATCTACCAGGACAGGAGATGAGGAAGAGTTCAGGGAAGACACAGAGACAGAAAAAAAAAAAGACCAGGATGAGGGAGAACACCAGGATGAGGGAGAACACCAGGATGAGGGAGAACAGATGGATGAGGGAGAGCAGATGGGTGAGGGAAAACCGGGAGATGAGCCCGATGAAAGAAGAAGAAAGATGAGCAAGCTTACTAATTCAAAGCAGTACGCTTTAGTCTGTTCTGTTGGTGGTGTGACTTTTTTCCATTGAAAACTCACGTTTAGAGAATGTTAGAAATAAAAGTCAAAATTCATTCAACATGCTTGGTTTTTTTATAATTAAGTGTTCCACGTGACGCTAAAAACCCCCCCCCTGAGGAGCACCTGCCCCCCAAAATGTCTGTGCACGCCTCTGACTCTGAGATTGGATTATTATAAGGATATCCCTCTAGCAGAGATTCAATTTAACATAGTTGGAAATAATCTGTTTGTTTTTAACTGATTGATGTTTAAGATGCTGAAACTGTTAGTGGCAAGGTCTGCCAAGTTTTTATACTTTGATCTATAAAAAGCAATAGTGTGTGTTAGTGTGAATAAAAGTCATTTTAATGTCCAAAGATGCCCTAAAATCTCAGAGGATTTCATATCCTCTAGACAACCGCGTTAAACTAGTCATCTGCAATTGTAGAGATATAGATTCTGATACATGGCTTAAATGATTTAATTTGAAATCAAAATATTTTTTATTGGCCAGACTTGTGTGCATAAGCAAGGGATTTGTTTTATTCAATTAATTATTGGATAATGGTAATCTTAATGATCCAGGACCTAATCACCGGCTGTGCACTCAATGACGTGGTCTATATTTAATAGTGGGTTTGCTTCCAGGGAGATGTGTACTGGTTATTGCAATGTCATTAACATTTTAATTAGATTTATCATCTCACAAAACAGTTGGCTATGGATTAAACATATGTTTTAGAATTTATAAAACATAGGCAAAACATGTTAAGTAGTAAATGTAATTCATCCATCCATTTTCTGACACGCTTAATCCCAAGTAGGGTCGCAAGGGATGCTAGTGCCCATCTCCAGCTGTCTATGGGCGAGACACCCTGGACAGGTCGCCAGTCCATCAAAGGGCAACACAGAGACAAACAGGACAAACAACCATTTACGCACACACCTCACAGCTAAACTAACCTAACAGTCATGTTTTTGGACTGTGGGAGGAAGCTGAGTACCCGGAGAGAACCCACACATGCTCAGGGAGAACATGCAAACCCATGCAGAAAGACCATGGGCTGGGAATTAAACCTGAACCTTCTTGCTGCAAGGCAGCGGTGCTACTGAGCCACTTTGCAGCCCAGTAAATGTAATTATTCCTATCAATATGCATCTGAATTTTCCAAATATGTATGTTTTATGTTATGTTTTGTTGACATAATTGACATGTTCCTTAGATCACCATTAGTGCTGCAACCGATACCGATACCAGTATGGGACTGGGCCCCTGCTCCAGCACTAAAATGGTGGTATCAGTATGGGCGACTACCAACAACAAATAGGGCACTGATACCATTTTGAGAGCCTAAAAGTTTATTCAACTATTGTCACCCACTCCTGTTAGGCAATAAAATAAAAAGTTTATTAATGCCCAAATTAACTTAAAATGCTGAAATCTGTTTGATTTTATTAGCTTGATGCCCGCAGCCTTGGAATAAGCACGCGAAAAATGCCTTTCAGGCCTTAAAGGAATAGTAACACCCAAAACATGATTAGCTTCATTTTCTTATTACCATGTTGCTGAACAACACTTGGGAGTACTTTTTTGATATCGTATTGGATCTTGAGCTTAGCCAAATTGCGACACCAGTCATCGGAGAATGCTATGGCCGAAAGCAGCGTTCATAAAGTCCACAAAAAACGCAAACATATTCTTCCGATACTACTCGCCCCAATGTATTCCACGTATTCCGAGCGTCCAGAGTCCATATTTACTGAATAAAGTCGGCTTAGAATAAGTTTTAGAAGAGCAACAGTAGTGTATAGATTTCGAGCCGCTCACGACGCTACGGAAACCGCGCGTAGAAGAAGAAATGTGCTGTTTACCTGTGCAAAGAAAGAAACAACGAAAGAAAAATGTCTGG
>JAGKQL010000007.1:30336212-30346750 GCA_018398635.1 Cyprinodon brontotheroides
GGATGGATGGATGGATGGATGGATGGATGATGGATGGATGGATGATGGATGGATGGAAGAATGGATGGATGGATGGATGGATGGATGGATGGATGATGGATGGATGTTGTTAAAAAATTAAAGATAAAAGATTTTTGTCACTTTCCAGTTTTTATATATTTTTTGAATGTTTTGATATGCAGTACACAACCAAGGCAGAACTGTTGTAAAATCACATCTTTAATGAGGAAATTTTCTACACAGTATCGGTATCTGTTTGACCAGTTGAATGCTCCAGGCAGAAGAATTTGGACAGCCTCTCTGCAGAAGTCCATCTGCCAGGACCACACAGAGTCCTGTCATCTGCAGAAATACTGGGATGACTCTGCGGCCACTGAGTGCATCAGAGATGGACAAGAAGGTGGGCACAGGAAGCTGGTAGAACAATTTATGGCATTGTGTGGAAACAATCATATGATCCTGAATGTCAACAAAACAAAGGATATGTTTGTAGATTTCAGAAGAAAAAAGAACAAGCTGAAAACTGTTCACATAATGGGAGAAAAAATTAGGCCATCAGCAAGAAGGGACAGAGTAGACTGTACTTCTCAAAGAAGCTAACTAATCTACTTGCTCTGGAGAGCAGAGTTCGCTGCTTTTAGATGTTGTCTCCAAAGTCTCCAGTAGCAGAAAAAAGTTCCTAGATTTGGTACTAGGCGCTTTTTTAAATCAAAGATTCTAGAGAGTCTGAAAAATTGGCTAAATATAGCGACTAAAGCGCTAAGTTATACTGTTCTTTGCATGGTTTGTTTTCAAATAGTTTGCTGCTGTCTGTTTGGACCTTTCGAACATGTGCAGCAAACAGACTGATCAATATTGTAGGGCCCCAGGGGCAGGGCCCTGAAACGGCTGCCAGTATTGCCCTATGAGTAAATCCACCCTATCAACACCTACCACAGCAACTGGTTAAAACATAACTATTAGTCAGTACAACATTTAATTTTCCCTTTAGGTATTTTTGAATCAAATTGAATTTTAACAGATTTTTCCTTCAGTAACACTGATGTTTCGATACAGCTTTCATTTGTTCCATATGAGTTATTTTGATTCCCTGTAGAGGAAGAAATCTTATTTCTATTGATAAATATGTATGCTGACATGAAGTTTTGGTCTGGTTTGCCTTTCTTTCTCCACTCTAGCAGAATGTGAAACCTTACAATTTTTTCAGACAGCAGAGTTAAGCAACAGCTCTGAGCCTTGAGAGACATCATTCTGCATGTGTTTGGGCACAAAATAAAGCTTTATTTGTTTGCTACATGCACGCACTCAACTGTACCAGATATTTTCATGAAAAACTCTTGCACCATTACACCCCTAATTAACACCCTTCAAGCTTTTCCACATTTTCTAATGTTTCAACCACATTCTTCAATTTCGATTTGATGTCAGCAACAGGGATTCAGACTTGTGAAGTAGAAGTCATGGCCTAGTTTCAAATTCTTTTAGTGATCCAAATCCTTCACCCCTTATGATAGTCAGCAGAACATGTAGTGCTTTTCAAATTAAATACATATTCTGGAGAGTACCCCTCCCCTGCAAGTTTTGATTATGTCTCCAGCAAACCTGATCGCCCCCCCCTGCATATCATCACATGCTGCAGAAACCTTTTACTCATAGAACTCAGGTGTGTGACAGCAAGCAGACACTAAAACATGCAAGACAGGGGTCACTGAGGAGCATAAGTAGGAACCACTGTTGTAGGGGGATAAGGACTTAGATATATGATGAGGGCATTTGTTTTTGAACACAATATGTAGTGTTAGACTACCACCATAAATATGCTATCCCAATGATGAAGTATGATAGTGGTGGTGTCATTCTGTGATAGTTATTATTCTTACTGTAATAATCTGATATGCTAATCAGATTTAATGGATAGTTGGTTAGATTTCTTTATATCTGCAATCCTGAGCAAAAGCTTATGGTGCAGGCTGCAAAAACAAAACATAGTGTTTCACACAAAACTAAAATTAAAGTTTGAGAGGCAAACATATCTAATTGGTGGAATGGCCGCTATCAAAGTAACAAATGAAAGTAACTATGTATTTGTTACTTCAAGGTTTACATTGTAATTTTGCTATCAGGAAGTCCACAAACTGTAGTTAAAAGTCTTCAGCTGGTCCAAAATGCTGCAGCCAGAGTTCTGATGAAAACGAAAAAGAGAGATCATATCTCCTATCCTGGCTTCTCTTAGCTTCTAAATCCAGAATAGAATTTAAAAATCCTCCTTCTCTCTCACATATAAACCCTTAAATGGCCAAGCTCCATCTGATATCAGGGATCTGCCTTCTGTTCCTAACAGAGCACTGCCTCAATCTGCAGGCTTCTACTAGTGGTTCCTAAAATTTCTAAAAAGTAGAATGGGAGGCAGATCTTTTTAGTTATCAGGCTCCTCTCCTGTGGGGAACCAACTGCCAGTTTTAGTCCCGTGAGGCAGACACTTTGTCTAATACTTTAAGGGTTCCTATATCCTGAGTTATCTCTATAGTTATGCTGCTATAGGCTTAGACTGCTGGAGGACATAGGGATCCCCTTTTCATCATTCTGCTTCATTCTATCTCTATTCTCCCACTTTGCAGAATCAGTTAGTTCAATCTCTAAGGTTCTGCTCTCTCTGCTTTTCTCATAGTAGCTTCATCTGGTCTGTTCCTGTTTTGGCTGTGACTCCATCCTGGAGAGAAATATCCAGCTGTGCTGCTGCCATAAATATCTTTGTTTTATAGATGTTTTAGCAGTGTAGTCCTGTTTCTCTGACTGTGACTAACTGGATGTGCTCTCTTCATCCCCTGACATGGGAGCTGGCTCTGAGCCGGATCGTCTGCCTGGCTGTGTGTTTCCTTGATGGGGCCGCCCTTTTACAGTTGCCTTTTGTATCTCTGCTTCTGTTTCCTTGAACTTGAATTGATTTCAAAGCATTGGCCAAAACACAAGGATTTGTATCAATGATTAAAAATCCTGGGCTTCCATTTAATTTGATATGCATAAACAGTTTAAAGGAATAAATATACTTTTGCATATCACAAACAGGCAGTCAGTGGCCACGTAATGTATAGTCATGGGCCTTCAGTTTCTACTGAGCACTAACTTCAGTGTGCAGCCAGTATAGCAGAGAGCATAGTAGACTCTCCTATAGAGAAGCAATTTACAGGTGGCGCTCATCAAATCAGCCCAGATATCACACATGGGCACACAGTGACAATACCCAGTATCAAATGAGAAGTTTCAATAAGAGGTTGAGCTATAGTAATCAGATAACACTTCACCAGCTTAATCAGCATCGCTTGTCTGATGAGGAAGAACACTTAGAGTTTTCGTGGGCAGGAGGCATCATTAATCATCCTCCAAAAATATACCACTCCAACAATACTTGAGATTAGGACCCTCTTCTCTGCTGTGGGGAATGTGGGGCAAAGTCTGAAAGAAGAGAAGAGAAAGACATTAAAAAGACATTACCAATCAACTGAATAAGCTGAATATCTAAAGATATATTATTATTATTTTACTTACAATATTTTCACTCACAGATTACTTTGACGATTAGAGTTTCCCCTTCCTTTAGATCTCTGGTTAATTACTGGCAACATGAAGAGTGTCAAAATAAGACCATTGAAGGTCACAGATATAACCTCTAAATATCACTCTATATCAGGGGTATCCAATTAAAAATCATTGGGGTCCGAATAAAGAAAATCATCAACCAGTAAAGATTGGATAATCTGGATCACATGCAGCCTGGAGCCGGACGCTCTGGAGGGCTTTACCGTATCAACAGTGTAAATGAAGTTAGACACTGTCACCGGACGACAGGCGGTAATTTTAAATGTTTTAAATCAGGTTTAGTCTGCATTAACCAACAGGTGGATCCGGACCCTGGTCTGCTAATATGTGACCTCTGCTCTATGATATTTGGCTTGAATTTGATCTAATGCAGGGGTCAGCAACCACGACTCCAGAGCAGCTCTTTAGCACCCGACTTGCAGCTCCCTTCTTCAAAAATTAATGACATTTTTTTTTTTTTGTTTGTTTGATTATTTTACTGTGGTGCGTGGGAGGTTAAACAAACATTCCTTATGTTTTCCAATGCTGTACAAAAAACTGTATAGTAAAAAAATATAAATAATAAATTAAAACTTGTTTTGGAACGACTATTTGCGTCATAGCCATAGGATCAGTGGTCATAGCCGGCAGCACGTTTCAGCACGGCGCGGTGCCGGGCAGGTGGCTGTTGTAAACAAAGCGGTGGGTGTGTCTCATTCCATGGATCCCAAAGGGGAAAAAAGGAAGATAGCTGATGGGAACAGAGGATTCAATAAAGGATGCAGCGAATAATTTGCCTTTATTACTAATGATGAAGGATTGCCTGCATGTTTGCTCTGGAATGAGAAGTTGTCAAATGATAAAAAGAGTCATCAGTATTAATTTGAGTATTTACAGCACTAGTGGCTTGTCTTTTCAACAGTAGGCTGACAGGAAAGGGGGTATGAGAGAGGGGGAGAGACATGAAGCAAATGACCACGGGTCGGACTCGAACACAGGTCGGCTGCATTGAGGACTAAGGCCATACATGGGTTGTGCGCACTAACCACTGTGCCACCTGCACGCCCAACTTTCTTCCATTTTTTCCACCCCAAATCCTCAAAACATAATTCACACCAAGGAACGCTGGTGATGGAGGATGTGGGATTTCAGGGTTAGAGAGCTCTGCTCTGATGGATGACAGTTCCTGCTTGGTTCCTCATGACTCAATCAACTCCTCCCAACAGAAACACGTCCACCATAGAAAGATTCCTTTATCCTGTTTCTATCATTTCATCAAGGCAATAAAACCAAACCTCCTGGTGAAGGGCGATGAATCGGGCGCAGACAGTGAGTATATATTAACAGCCCTCCCTCACCCCATTCTGCTTTGTAACATTTGCTCCAGGATAAACATTTAATCATGAATGTTTATTATATATTTAAGCCCACATAGTCCTTTTTTATAGTGGGATAATACACACAGAGCCCGTGTTTCCTTACAAGGCTTATAGAAGACTTTGACATTTTTGTGGCTCCAGACAGATCTGTTTTTGGGTCCAATATGGCTCTTTGAGCAGTTTGGGTTGCCGACTCATGATCTAATGCAATTTAAATACTGTATCCTTCGGAAGTGGGACATTACTTCATCAGTATTTTCAGTAATGACAGAGACATAAAAAAAAAAAAAAAAAAAAAAAGTAATGACAGAAACATTTCATAGAAACCCAAACAGATAAAACAGTTGAAAAGCAAAGATATAAAAGTGATGAACAAAAAAAAGAAGTGAATATGAATGTGGACTTCCCCACTTATTCATAAAAGCAAACATAAACACTCAGCCATTTTATTTCTAGATTTCCCAACTGTGCTATCTTATCTTGCGTCTATTTTGTCATCATTCCAGAAAGTACATTCATTCATACTGAAATAGTTTTAGGTTTTCTTTTCCTGGAAAAGCTTTGACTTCTGACTCAGGGCTTACAAAAAATTATTCACATGCAGGCCTGCTGGGGTTTCTGACTGGGATAAGGGAAGCCATTTTGTTTTGTTTATTGTCATTCTGGACTCAGTAACAGAACATATAAACTTTATTGCACTTATGCAACGTTATAATTCTATCTTTCCTGTTGTACAAAAAACTTTTTTTTCTTTTTTTGATCTGTTGTTGCAGCCATACAGGTGCTCTTCTTGTCTTTGCTGTGTAGCCCTCTGCTCACTCCATTTAATCCAAAAGGTGTCTTTAGCATGCTGTTGAGAAATTTGAGACACCACTGACCTTGAGTCCAGCATGACTGCTTCCTCCCGGCTACATATAACAAAAGCCTACATTTGTCAGGGAAGAGCTATTTCATATTCATGGCACACAGCAATTCTCCGCACATAAATAAGGCATTCCTCTTAAACACAGCAATAAAAACTGACTTCCAATTTGGCTAAAGGTCACCTTGTGTAACCTCTCTGAAGTGCTCACTTCATCTGTGATTGTTTTCATGCTCAGAACCTCCTAGTACATACTGTTTTATTTACGTAAACAAACATAGAAGATAAACTGACACATCCAGTTTATTTAGTGAAGATGTTCCATTTAGTTGCTAAACAAAACCCTTTTAGATTGACTAAGTGGACGCTGTTAAGTAGATGACTCTTTATAGTTAGCAATTAGAAAGCTGAAATAGTCTCAGTGCATAAGAAATCCTTTGCATCTTTTGTTTTACTCTATGACCTCATCTTTGCTCTACAGAGAATTAAAGGTGGAACCACATAAATAGAACCTGCTTCAAGGACTTAGTCTTGTAAATATGATTTGGATTTCAATAATTGTAAAAATGCTTCATTCTATCTCTATTCTCCCACTCTGCAGAATCTGTTAGTTCAATCTCTAACGTTCTGCTCTCTCTGCTTTTTCTCATAGTAGCTTCATCTGGTCTGTTCCTGTTTGGCTGTGACTCCATCCTGGAGAGAAATATCAGCTGTGCTGCTGCCATCAACACCTTTGTTTCTAGATGTTGGAGATCAGCCTGTTTTTCAGTGTAGTCCTGTTTCTCTGACTATGACTAACTTCGATGTGCTCTCTTCATCCTTCTGACATGGGAGCTGGCTCGAGGAGCTCATCTGCTTGGCTGTGTGTTTCCTGGACGCCTGTGGAGCTGGTTGACAGTTGCCTTTTGTATCTATGCTTCTTTTTCTATGTCTGCTTCTGTCTCCTTGAACCCCAGTCGGCCTCAGCAGATGGCCACTCACACACTGAGCCTGGTTCTGCTGGAGGTTTCTTCTTGTTCATAAGCGGATCTACTGGGGTGGCATAGGGTGGCAAATGCCACCCTAAATTACAGCCTTGCCACCCCTTCTGCCACCCCAGTTGGCGGTAGCGGTGGCGAGGCTTATAAATATGGATTATTTGAGAATTATGACCGCTAATTTCTAATTTCGGGACAGCAGTGAATGCAGCACGAGATGACGCGAGAGTGACTGAGACTGATTTGTTTTGAAAAACCGAATGAGGCAAAGCGAGGGAGCCCGGGGTGATGGGGAGAGGAGAAGCGGGGATAAAACAGGTAAACAGGTAAAAGCTGATTAACTATCTATCGAGAAATTAAATCATAATGAAAGCACAATGTTGCTAGCGTAGCTGCAATGTGCTGATTTACAGATGATAAAAATCAGGTTGCAGAACGTTATTTCTCTATCTATGATGTTAGTTAGGCCTGACGTCTCAGCCTCATAAAGACATATTTTAGGTCAACTATGACAGAAAAGAGACTATCAAGTTTGGTTGAACTCAAATCAAAACGCACAAAGGCATTGGATCTAAATACATTTGTGAAGAGTTTTGCTGAGCAACATGGAAATCACCGCATTCAGCTGTTATAGTCATGTTAACTTTATGTTATGCTCTCTGATATTTCCTTTAATAATAAAACCAAAAAGTGTTGAAAGTAAAGTTAAAAACTGTGATACTGGTGTAAATGCTGCTTAATATGAAGCAGTGTTGTTGTTTCTCTTTTTGTACATATACAGTATAATATGAAACTATCCAGAAACCTGTATGAACCTTCTCACTAAATGTTTTGTGTACTTTTTCAGACTGGAAGCAAAATGTATTTTTATGTGTTTGCTTTTTTCGTATTTGTGGAGATTTTGTACATCCAGTACCTGCCTTTGTGTTGATTTGTTGATACAGCAGCTCTATCTACAGCAGATCTACATGCATTAAATGTCCCTTTCATGTTGCCTTAACTGCTGTATGTCAAGTTACTGAGGAACAAATGGGGTAAATCTGTGTTCAGAGTCAACATTACATAGATGTCCAGTACCTTGTTCAGGTGCCTTGACCCTTTTATTTCTACTGTGTAGTTCTGCTCACTGTAGTCCAGCTCAGTCCATAGATCTCTGATGGGGAACTTTTTCTTCCTATAGTTTCTTATAGTTTTTTCTATAGTTTCTTGTGCAAATGCTGCAAAGCTGCCTCTCTGACAGTCAATCTCACACATCTGTGACTCAGCACCTGTGTCTACCTTAATACCTTTCCTGTCATAATGCCCCTCTAGAAGTAGTGTTATCATTCTTCTATCTCCTATTAAGTGAGATCACATTGTACGACGTATTTCTAATAAGAACTGTTTCACATGAAACACTTACTGTACATACTATTCTCACCAAACTGATAACTGTGATTAAATTCTGTGAAAACAAATGCCATATGTTGCCACCCCTCAAAAATTTCTGCCCCCCCTCTCGCCACCCCATAAATATTTTTCTAGATGCGCCCCTGTTCCTGTTCAAAGGGAGTTTTTCCTCTCCACTGTTGCTCCAAGCATGTTTACTATGCCTAACATGCAAAATATATAAACAGGTAAAAACTGCTTAAATTAATTTTGCTTAACTGTTTAAAACTTTCCTTTTTGATAAAGTTTATAGTTAGAGTGGCTTAGGTTATCCTGAGCTATCTCTATAGTTATGCTGCTATAGCTTAGACTGCTGGAGGACATAGGGACCCCTTTTTTTGGTTGAGGTTTCTTCCTGTTCAAAGGGAGTTTTTCCTCACCACTGTCACTACAAGCATGCTTAGTGTGAGGGATTGCCTTTCGGGTCAATGAGTCGATGCAATCAACTTGTTTTCCTTAGACAGAAAACTCTGAATCAATCTGACTGGATGATCTGGTGAACTGGAAAGCGCTTGAGATGATATGTTGTTAATTGGCGCTATAGAAATAAACTAAATTTATTTGAATTGTAGTAACTTACTGCAGTTAATTTGTAACTAAAAACAAGTGTAGGTTGCAGGAACAGACAATATAGCCTCTAATTTAATCTAAAATAGCTGAAAACCATAATTGTTTTAAATCAGATCTAAAGAACAATTTATTTAGAATGCTTTTGAATGTTTTATCTAAACTGTTATTTAACACAAACAGAGTAAAGTTTGAATCACATCTTTTTTACCTGCCTCTATTATGCCACTGCCATACACTTTTCTCTGTCTGGTTTATGTTCTGTTTGTATACAGCACTTTAAATCATCTTGCTACAGAGGTGGATACCAATAAACTGGCCTTACCTTAGAGCAGATGCTGACTCGATCTCTATCTCTCTATCTCCCTCTCCTTTTTGGCAATCTTTCTTTTTTTTTAACCAGACAAAAGATTTTCAGATCATTCTAAAGTTTATGTGAATTTTAGGATTGATTGAATCTATGGAGTAACCATTTCCACTAAATGTGTTAAAAGGTCAACATTTCGTCATTACTTTTGGTGAAAAAATCCAATCTTTCAACTATTTTATGTAGATTATGTGATTTTATTTAGAAGATTTAGATATAATGGTGCAACATTTTATTCCAGGCTTCCTGCAGTGAACCTTAGATGTAGCAGTCAACTGTTCCTCCTTAGTCCAGCAGCCCAGTGTGAAAGTCTCAGTTCTAGCCATCACAGCATAAAAAGGTTAAACTCCAGCATCTTGATGCTAAAGCACTGGAGGTAAGCACATCTTCATCCGTTTGGTGCTTCCTAATCTCACTCATCAGCTCCAGTCTCTATTCTGCCACTGAGGTGATAATCCACATTTAGATACAGTCCATATTCTTTTGCCTTTTATTGAGCGAAGCTTAAATTCAAATTCCATCTTTATCATTGAATGCCCACCTTTTCTTGCAAGAGGACATAACTTATCACTGCGGAAAAGCTAGAGTCGATTTATTGTTCAATAATTAAAGATTTTAAGGTGTGTGATGAGCTGCATACTAACTCAGCTGCTGTTCCATGGATGGTGTTAGCTACAGATATCTGAATGTGACATCGAAACTGCTGTTAGAAGTTGACTAAAAAATAAAACATAATTTTTTGAAATGCATGCTAAAGGTAAAATGCGTCAATGTAAAACCCAGAGCTTCATAAATGTCAACTTTTTCAAAGCATTTAAACAGCTAAAGGTTCTGAGAGCAGATTCCCCAGTAGGGAACCCTTCAGGGCATTGTGTTAGATTTCAAATCAACCTGACAAAACATTTGACTCGATAAAACCTGATTAAAGTTGTGCAGGGGTTTAGTTTTTTGTGTACTCAGCAAACCAATGTTTTTGTTCTTTGTAGATTAAACAACAGATGACTTATTAAAATGTCATTGAACCTGCCATACTATTGGTTTGAGATTCTCCCGCTGAGGCGAGAAAAAAACTAGTTTGATTCTCTGTATTTCCCAGCTTTGTAAGAATTTGTCTTGAAAGCTACCACATAAAAGATTTGCTAAATAGATAAATTTACCATTTTTTGTCAGTTTGTAAATTTGTTGTTATACTATATTAGTAGATTAGTACATAGTAGTAGTTTGTCTAGACTTTTAAAGGAACAGTCCGCTTCATATTCAGAATTCAAACTTCTGAAAGTTCCTTTAAATATGAAATTATTCCATCCTGTTCAGTAAATGATTAGTGTTTTTAATTCAGAGTAATTATCATGTGAATGTGCTTCTTTATTGGAGGCATCCAT
>JAGKQL010000007.1:30361631-30382674 GCA_018398635.1 Cyprinodon brontotheroides
ATATATTTCCGTTATCAAAATTTCAGTTATCAAAGCCGTATTGTATTCCTTAATGGGGTCACGGGGTGCACGTTAGCCTATCCCAGTAGTCAATGGGTGAGAGGCAGGGTAAATCCACCATTCCATTGCAGGCCTTGTAATATTACATTATTTCTTACAAAATTAGAAAAAAATAACTCTAACAAGACCACCATCAGTTCTTTCTGGAGGTTGCCTTGTTGATGTATGCAGCATCAGAATAATAGGATTTCTCATTGGACAGAGCCATGACAGAATTAGTAATTTTAGCAGCCAAACCGCTTGATTGTTTTTTCCTTGTATGTTTTCCAAAATGTGTTAAATAAAACAGGCTTTTAGTTTGCAAGGGGTAGCTTTGGTTTTTGTTGTACTGGGACATCCTCAGTGCCCTGGACTTTCTTCTGGCATGCCTGCACTTGTTAACCATTGACAGTTATGGGGTCCCACTCAAGGGAATTAAACGAAACCATAATAAAACATTGATTGAAGAGTTAAGTGACAAAATATTGTCTTCAGGATTTTCTTGTTTTCAAGAATTAATTAGATTTAAATGCTGTTTTAGGTCTTTATTAGCAACGCTAAAGCGGGAGGCGTATTTGAAGTGCTGTGGTTCATCTGGTGCATTAATATGCATCAAATTGTGCCATTAGCATGCATTAATGTACCAATAGGCCATGTGAAAAAACAGCTTTACGCTGCTGCCTCATAACTTTAGAATTGATAAAAATGGCTAAGGAGCAGAAGTAATCCAATTTTTAATGTGTTTTACATGCCTCTAATTTGTTTCGCATTGCCCACGTAGTTGTGTTATGAATACAAATTGGCAAATATTAAAAACGAGCAGAGCTGGGTAAAGTGTGTCCTTGGATTTTTAGGATTTACTATTGGTTATGCAAAAATGTAGAGAGTTGGGTTATTGGTGTAGTGTTTGCTGTTGACTTTAGGCCATTTTGGGTTTTTGATTATGAAGGATGCTTAAAGAGAGTATAACTTTACTGTTTGGTGTGAATGAGGCTCATCTCTTGTTCCTAAACCTATCAGTGACTTGCATAACAAGCACTTTTCCCACTGCTTGCATTTTTTTCTTTTCTTTTTTTCACATTACAACTACCTAAAGTCACGTGTACCTTTACATTTGAGTTCATACATTATAGGCGATAAGGAGCATAACAAAGATTTACAAATATATGTCTGAATCATTTTTTTGGGAAAAAGTTGGTGGGCATCCTGTATATAGAGTCCATATATTCTGATAGATTAAATCATATATAAATAATGCAAACCATTTATTTAGAGTCCCTGAAAAAGGAACTAAAGCTGCAATGCAACTTTCAATAAACAAAAACTACTTTTACATTTTCACATTTATATCTGTATTTGCCACCTGAACAACACCACTTCCTGTACCACCAGATTCAACCAATGAAAAACACATCAGCATGATTAATGGCATTTTTATACTGATGAACATCTGGTAATGTGGATGTACATTTGTCTGGGAATAGAAATGTCTGTTAGTGGGTTAGTTTCATCTCGATTTATAGACGGATATAGCTGCTGGGTATCATCAGCATAACAGTGGAAATGAATCAGAATCAGATCAGAATCAGAATCGGCTTTAATAATCCCCAGAGGAAATTACTTTTGTTACGCTCTCCAGTTACAGTTTTATATAATATATACACAAGCATCCAACTATACAATATAATAAAAGATAAAAAAAGAAGAAAAAGTGATAAAATATATACAAATATAGCTCTTTTCTGTATATATAGCTGTACATATATCTATACATATGTAGAAACTAAATCCAAATAAAGTGAAAATCCAAGTAAAGTGATACGTGAGCGTGCAAATCCCATGCTGTCTAATAATCCTCTCACCGATTGGGGAGCATATATAGTATTAGAGAATGGTCCTAGCACTGATCCCTGTGGTACTCCACAGGTAACCTTAGAGCATGAGGAAGAATTATCATTAATGAACAAAATGAAATATGTCAGATAGATAAGATTAAACCAGCCTAGTGCTGTACCCTTTAATTTCTTCAAAATATTCAAGTCTGTCTAAAACAATATTATAATCAACTGTATCAAATGCAGCACTCAAATCTAACAGGACAAGTACAGATACAAGTCCATTAGAATGGGGCCATAACAATATCATTAGTCACTTTCACCAGAGTTGTTTCAGTGCTATGATGAGCTGAAACACTTCAAAAAGCTCATTATGGATAAAGGTCTATAATTGACCAAGTCATCTTATTCTGCTATTGTTATTTGATGGTCCATGTATGCTCCCGATGTTCACCTGTGGACAGAAAACTCTCCATCTGTTCTACCAACAACTCTTTTGTCGTAACAATGATTCCAGTCATTTTTTTACCTGACTTTCAAAAGTGCAAAAAAAAAAAAATATATGTGTTGCACATTGTAAGATTTTGAGCTGTTTTGTCATCTCAATATGATCTACTAATAGATAAGGTTCTTAACGCAAAATAACTAAAAGCTTCCCCTCCATATTTCCAGGACTCCAGTCTCTGTGTTTGTCTTCCTTCCACCAGCAGGAGGCGCCTGGTTCTGATCCGCCTCCTCACACACCTGATGATGGTTGCCTCGTTAACGGAGTGCTCTTAAGCTGCTGATTGCCACTACTTCGACGCCAGAGTGTTTGCCAGTTTTGGGTACTCAGGTAGTTCTTGTTCTACCTGAGTTTTAACTTCGTTTTTGTCTTTGCCTCTTATCCTGCAAGTCATCCTGCAAACTGGATCTTTCCGGACCTTCTCTCCCTGAAGGAATCAACTGAGCCTCAAACTGAGCTGGGATTCAAACAGGAGGTTTGGTTCCTTCTTCCTTGAAAAAGACGTTAAGTTAACTCTCTGAGCAAGGGAATCATCTCCATTACGACCTTGTTAAGTCCCGCAGGAAATCTGAGTGGCACCAACAACCATCAGAGTTTTGGGTAACCCTGTTCCGCCCTCAACTGAATCAGACAGAATTACACTGGAAAACAGCACACAGATTGGAGTCAAAGATCCTACGACTTCTCTGGAAATGTGAGTCAACAACCAGATCTTTGTCTTCCCTTCACCTTCCAGTTCCGGTCGAGCTTCAACAAACCTGTTAAACTTTTCACCAGTGTCTCTCTGAATTGGTTTCATCTGCATTTTTGGGTCAGTCCTTTAGATAAAATCATGACACATATACAGTACTGTATTGATTTGATTCAGAAGACCTGAGAGGTTTGGGCAGTTAATTCACTGACAATAAGTCTTTCATGTATTTAGAAATAAGCCATTTAGAGATTTATAGACTAGTATTGGTATTGTGAAGTCTATTCTCTGAGATACAGGGAGCCCTTTGAAGAACTTTAATACATGGATGATGTGAGACGGGCAGCAGCATTCTGGATTAACTGAAACTGTCTGTTCCACTTTATAGGCAAACCCATGGTAGATTATACATGAGCTGTGCTGTTTGCACCTGCATTGACTGTTCTTTGGAAACACTCCAAGTTAATTATTGTAACACTGTTGATGGTGCAGCTCCTACTGCTGCCCTGTCTGTGACCAAACACGCGATAAACAACTCATAATATTCCAACCAATGAATACAGATTTTCAGGTATTGGTTCAAATGTAAAATGTGTCTGTTATGATGAGCTCATTTCAGTCTACGGTATGTAGAAATAAGGAGAGAGGAGGAGTGGGAGAAGGAGCATCTAAATGCAAACATGTAAGATGCTGCTCAAACAGTTTTGAATATGTTTTTAGGATAAATAGAAAACATATGTATTGGTGTTGTTATCTCACTGTAATCAAACAAAAAAATGAAAAGCACAGATTTACATAAAACCTGTTGCACAAAATAGTTTGCTTGATGGTATCCAGCAAGAACACCATCAATGACAAAAAGCATAGTTTGAGTCTACACATGAAAAGAGTGGGGAGGGGTGTTTGTGAATGGGGGTGTCATTCTGGAGATCCCTAAAACTTAGTTCTGGAGAGCGGAAAGCCACAATAAAAATCTATTTGATTTTCAAAACCTTTGGTAAGTTGAGAACCGAAACTCAGGGTTTATTTTTTATTGCCCTGCCACCTTGACAACTGATAATTCAATCCACCCATGCAATTAGTGTCAAAAGGGACACAAAAATCCATTTTTTGAAACAAGAGCACAGTTGGTGTCAACTGAAGAAAACAAGTGCGGTGGATTGCACGCTTTTGAGAGCTTCTCCAAACCATGAAAAATTAATGAATAGCCAGCAGAGATAACAGCGCTACATTTTTAATGTGCCTTGTCACCAGCAGGTCTACTGCAGGAGCCTCCAGAGATATTGATTAGCTGGAGATGGAGTGACAGATGACACCCATGGGGGGTACAGAAAAAAAGAGAGAGAGGGCTGTTGTGGCTGTTGTCTGCTAAACACACTCATCAATATGTCATTAAACAATGACAGCACCTCTGGGCATTTAATGGAGTACTTGGAAAAAGCGATTGGGTTCTTAATAGCTGGTTCACTGACGAACATATTGGTTCAAGGACAATTTAGGCAAAATCCTATGGCAGTAAATTACCAGGGTTGGGTATTCCAGCTTCATAGAGGTAAAAACTCAATTAATTTTCACCATTTGCATTTCTAGCTCCACAACATAGACACAGAGTAATGTGTAAATCAGGAGGGAGGAAAACTAGACAAGGCTGGTAGCCTCTAAAGTGGGGCATAAACTGTACGATTTTTTTGCCCTTTTCGGGCAGATTCTCCAGTCGGGCGAGAATTTTTCAATGGGGCCAACTTTCAGCCTGATGGTGCGATGTAAAGTGAACAGGGGGTAACGAGGGGCGATCAGTCTCTAACAACCACCTCCTCATCAGGAATCATAAGGTCGGGAGAAAATCAAACATGTTTGAAATTCAGTCGGCCAACGTACGGTGGTCGTGGGCAAATCTCTCAGTGGGCAAACAAGGATTCTTCACCTGAGTGAAGTTGGCTCCCCCACCTTATTCACATAAGACAAAATTGGTGTCAAATGTTTGTGCTACATTTGTGCTGTTTGTGCAGCAAAAATTTTCGTTTGTGCCACTACCATTTTAAAGATATAAAGAGATGTTTCTAAAGGTCATCAAAGGTCATTCAGTCCCCCTGCTTTCTTAAAATTAGACAAAGTTGGTGTCAAATGTTTGTGCTACATTTGTGCAGCAAAAACAGATGTTAACTGACCTTTGATGACCTCTACAAAATTTTATTAATATCATTAAAATCATAGCAGTACAGATGAAAATTTTTGCCATACAAAAATATACAATTTTAAAATTAAGAAGGTGGGGGGTTGGTTGACCTTTTGACCTTTACATTTTCATTACTATCTTCAAAGCCAAAGCAGCACAAACAACAATTTTTGCCGTACAAACCAGCACAAATGGAGCTGAGTTAATTGACACCCATTTCATCTGATTTGAAGAAGGTGGGTGGGTGGGGGTGGCGCTTGACCTTTGACGACCCCTATTTCTTCATATCTTTAAAATGGTAGCGGCACAAACAACAATTTTTGCTGCACAAACCAACACAAACATTTGACTCTAATTTTGTCTGATTTGAAGAAGGTAGGGGGGCCAATTCAGTTTGGCAGTGCCAGTCCGAACTTAGTCCCGCCCACAAGGTTTGAGTTCCGGGAAGTTCGGTCTGGTTTCTGCTTCATAGTAGCGCTGAAAGTATTATCGCTTACTGCTCACTGTCAGGCTTGTATCCAATCAAATTGTCAGGGCTTTATACCATGATGGACAGATGATCAACAGTAACGTAATCAACTCCACGTGACCAATGCGCGTTTGGGTGACAACAATAATGGCTGCCGCTGGAGAGTTTGGGTGAGTAGATTCTGCTATTAGGTCTGTTCTTGGTAGGAAGATATCGACAGCAAATTAATTTTAAAAGAGGAACAGAGAAACGCGATCAAGTCTCATCTTCTTATTCTAGGCGGGAAACTGCACGCTTTTGATTTTTTTGTGGACAACAACTATGCCTGCGCTTAAAGATACGTCACGCACTCCGTTGCTCTTATTGGTTGTAGGTCTATCCAATTGAGTGCAGAGGCATTTTTTTCCTGGTTCGCTCAAAACACCCTTCCATAATCACAGCTCTATGGAGCAGCATCAGACTCATATTCTGACTAGAATTGAGTCGGACTCACACGCCAGGCTAGGGGCCAACTTCACTCAGGTGGAATCTTCTTCCTCTCAGATGTAAAACCCGGCAGCATGGCGGGGTGCAATGATTGAAATGGAGTTCCTTTCTGTAAAATTGACAGACCGTAGTAGCCACGCGTTTGCTCAGCCATGTCTTTGCCTAAATACGTCGTCACCTTCTCTTTTTAGGGCTTTCAGCACAAAATTGTACAAATTATCAAGGTTTCTCTCTCATGAGCTTCATATTGCCCTTCTACTCGTTTGGCTTCCGGATAGACAAGTCAAAGTAGCGCCACCTCATTGTGGAGATGAGTCCAACGTGGTTTTTGGCTGTGCAGTGTGAGCAGGTAGATCGCATCAGAGCTACGGGTCGCACAGTGCGAGAACAAATATTGTGAGCTGTGAACTTTTAAACCCTGCAGTTTCATCGTACAGTGTGAGCTGTAGCTTCATGTATCAACGGAAAAAATAATTCATTTTCAATGGTCAAATTATGAAAAATACAACTTAAGTTGGCAAAGTTAAGATTTTTGTACAAATTAATTAACCTCTACTCAACTGCTATACT
This sequence comes from Cyprinodon brontotheroides, assembly GCA_018398635.1. NCBI lineage: Eukaryota > Metazoa > Chordata > Actinopteri > Cyprinodontiformes > Cyprinodontidae > Cyprinodon > Cyprinodon brontotheroides. The sequence goes on from JAGKQL010000007.1 coordinate 30,368,403, forward strand.
TTCTAAATAAAGTTATTAGTTGTCATAAAGTGTTACTTTTCCAGGCCTGTACAGCAGGGGGTTAAAGGCCTTCATTTATATAGCACCAAATTAGAATGGATGAAATCTCATGGCACCTTACATAACCAAAAATCTTTTAGAGGCTTGCCAAAAGGTATCCCACCTTGCAGGACTATCAGAAATTTCCATCCCTGCATGAGCATGTATGGAGAACGGTTGATCATTTATAGTGGGTCATTAGTAGTTCCTCATTCAGAGCATGCATGCAGTAACATTTGAAAGGAAAACTCCCCTCAACAAGCCGAAGCTTCAGCATGAGCAGGCTCAGTGTGAATGACCATCTGTAATCACAGAAGGGGAGGGTTTGAGAAAACAGAGCTAGATATGCTAATCCATGGAAGACTCAAATTTCTTAAGCTTTAAGTCACTAATAGGCCCTTCAGTTATATTCCTTGGAGAGAAGACAATGTTTTTTTAAGACTATAGATTAAACGATAGCACGTTTAGTTGGCAGCAGTAAAAACTCAGCCGACTTAAGCCTCTTCTCCACCACTTCACTTGGCCTAGCTCTCTTCTACTTCCCCTTCACGAGTTTTCAAACATTCCCAACTTTTTTTGCACAGGAAACTTGATTATCCTGCCCTATTCATGCATGATTGTGCCTACTCCTGAGCTGGGCAGAAAAAGGGTGAATTGATTTCTTGTCCTCCCTTCAAGGCCCCCTTCAGCTCCATTTGTAGTTGTCATGGACTCATAGTGGGATCTGATATCTCTTCTTGGGTAATGCCATGAGTCACACCTATTCTGTGTTTCTGTAAATTATGATGACATGAACTGTTTTCATCCTACATTTCCTTCCAGTCTGTAAGATACCCATTCTACTCAATAAAATACATTCAGCCTACATGGTCCTGCCAGTGTCCAACTAATGAGTTAAATCTCCACAAAGTGTCATAGACACAGACTGGGAGAAATTATGTATGAATGAGAATTTTGAATTCTATCTTACATTTAATGTGAGGCCAAAGAAAGCTAAAAAAGGGAGAAACTTGTTTTATATTTTCTTGTTTCATAGTTTTCATCAGAACTATGGGTAAGCTGAAGGCTTTTTAACCATATTTTGTGTATTTCAAAATAATAAGGGATCAAAGAAGTGATAAACAAGACTGGACTCTTTTAAGGGCTGGTTATCCTCCTTTAGCAGTGTGTTGCAATGAGCTTGTTGCAGGTATGACACAGATATTTTTGATTTATGCCCAATTTTGAAGCATGGATTGTGCTATGTTATTCCAAGCCACAATGCAAGAGGGACGGCCAGGAACTAGCTAGGATTGTGGGTGTCTGTGTGTCGATTGTTCGCCATCTACAACCCCTCATCCATCACCGGACGACATACAGTTCACCCGTGAGTGTTCCCCAAAGACTGGCCGTGGCGCTGCGTGTTTTAGCTTGGCAAACTAGTGTCCTGTATGGTGTCTGGGATAGAGTCCGAGTTGTGCCACTCATTGTGGACCGCTATTGTGGACTACAATTTTGTACCAAACAGGAAATACGCATAGTGTAGAGTGTAGAAATATCAGCTGTGCTGCTGCCATCAACACCTCTATTTCTAGATGTTGGAGATCAAGCCTGTTTTCAGTGTAGTCCTGTTTCTCTGACTGTGACTAACCGAAGTGCTCTCCTCATTCTCAGACATGGGAGCTGGCTCCGAGCTCGCCTGCCTGGCCAGCCTTCTACAGCTGCTTTTTGTATCTCTGCTTCTGTCTCCTTGAACCCCAGTGGGCCTCAGCAGATGGCGCCACACTGAGCCTGGTTCTGCTGGAGTTTTCTTCCTGTTCAAAGGGAGGTTTTCCTCTCCACTGTCGCTACAAGCTTGCTTAATGTGAGGAATTGCTGAAGAGTGAATGAGCCGTCATGCAATTCACTGGTTTTCCTTAGATAGAAAAATTTCAATCAGTTTGACTATATAATCTGGTGAACTGTAAAGTGTCTTGACATGACATGTGCTGAGAATTGGCGCTATAGAAATAAACTTAATTGAATTAATAGAGGGGATTTAGAAATGACCAATCACCTCCTTTCTCTCCTCTCTGTGACACTATCTGCAGCCCTGTCTGCAGTCGCCTACCATTTTGGGCTGGTTGCGAAAGGAGGGGGGGCATATCTGCGACACACACGCAGACAATCTGGTTTCTGAGCATAAACAAGGCTCCAGAAAGACCGCCGGCAGGGATTTGAACCCAGAAACTTCTTGCTGGAAGGCAGCAGTGCTACCCACTGCACCATCAAATTTAAGAAAAAAAACGCACTCATTTATTATTTTAAGACAAAATGACTAATTTAGATTTACATTTTATGTTTTACTATTTCATTAAGGAATAGTAAGAAAAGATAAAAAGCAAAATCACAACTCCAACATATGGTGCTTAATTTATGAAGGGGGAGTAAGAAAAAATATGATGATTTAATGTTAGCATTTCAATTATAACAATTCTGCCACAAAACAACATTGATTCAATGACATATTTTCCTCATTGGCTGGATTTTCATGCTTGCTCAATGGTCCACCATTCAATTGTTCACCTTTAACAAAAATCAATCTTTTTAAACATTATTCTACATTTAATTAACATCTTTTGTTATCTGCACTGAGATCCACTTCTCTCTATAACAGATTTCTGTGTTTTTGTTTTTTATCTTATGGAAATGTGCTCAATAAGCCAAGCTGTTATTACTGACTATGTTGGTTCCCAATCAGGACTTTGATGCAAAAACTCACAAAAAAACCAACTGAACTGATTATTTATTAGCAGAGCGTGCATTAACAAAATAAGTTTGTTTCAGGAACATAAAACTTATTTTCTTACCTCAAAGCTGAAAACTGCTCAAAGCACCTTAAGTGAGAGAAATAGAAAAAGCTAAAACAAACGGGAAGAGGAAGGTGTTTCTGTGTAGATAAGGGGCTGTTTAGGCTACAGCGCCATGTGTGGATTTCTGCATAGATGATTCATGACTGGTTTCCATATCTTTTCATTAGGCCCAGGTATGAGGTAGTTTTATATTCCTGGAACATTAAATCCGGTTTTTGGAACAAAAAACAAACAAAACATTCATGAGTGATTTCTTAGTGCCAATAAAGCCCGACCGGTATCAGGGAGGTCTGTGATTTAATATTAGATATTCTTCATCATTTCTATTTCACTGCCCAGATCATTTCAGAGCCGTTTTTCTAACTAAAGGAAAATAAGTTTATTCATTAAAATAAAGGTTATTTTTTTTTATGCTTGCTGTGTCACAAATCACTGATTTCAAGAATAAGAGTTGCCCAATTTTCAGTGTCAAGACTTTTGGTTAAACATTCCTGCATGTTAGTTCAGTCCTTTATAAATAAATCATTTTGTGCAAAATTAATGAATTCTCTACATCTTGGAAAAAAACAAAAAGAAGCATTGCCAAAAACCAAATGCTTCTTATTTTATCTGACTTCTATTGGTTAAAATATGGTAAAAATCTGAGGACAATATTTGTCTTTGATCAAACTTTCTCTTCTTGAACTGCAACCTTTGCAGCATTCTTGATTTCATCAGTTTCAGTTCAACACTAATATCCTAAAACATTTTTTTTTTTATTTCAGTGGTGCATAAAGTGACTCAACTGTAGAAGAAAAGAATGAAATTTAAATTATAGCAGCTTTTAAACATTTCTCTCTACACTGCCAGTAATAAATAAGAGTAATCAACTGTTGCTGTAGTAAATATATTTGTCATTGTTTCAAGCAGGTAAGACAATTTGACAATGGAATAAGATGATTTACTTTAAAAATAAGAACTAACAACTTCATTACCTTATTTTAAATGCATAATATCCTCTGACATGGTAGCTGGCTGGGAGCTCGTCTGCCTGGCTGTGTGTTTCCTGGACGGGGCCGCCTGTGGAGCTGGTTGACAGTTGCTTTTGTATCTATGCTTCTATTTCTATGTCTGCTTCTGTCTCCTTGAACCCCAGTCGGCCTCAGCAGATGGCCGCCACACTGAGCCTGGTTCTGCTGGAGGTTTCTTCCTGTTGGGAGTTTTTCCTCTCCACTGTCGCTACAAGCATGCTTAGTGTGAGGGATTGCTGAAGAGTCAATGAGTCGATGCAATCAACTGGTTTTCCTTAGATAGAAAACTTTGAATCAATCTGACTGGATGATCTGGTGAACTGGAAAAGTGCCTTGAGATGACATGTGTTGTAAATTGGAGCTATAGAAATAAACTGAATTGAACTGAATTAATATCTAATTAAATAAACTTATTTAAATAAAAAACATAATTATTTTTATTTCAGTCTTTGAGGTGTACAGACTTGCTGTTAGAATATATACTCAGCCACCGAGATATTCATTAGGTGATGCAGTAATAGTGAGAGAACATCTCATGCTATATTGTGATGAAGTTATGTCAGAAATGAAAACACCCTCCATGGCCTGTTCATAGTTCAAGGTTGCAAACATAGCAGGGGACCTGGCTCCTCTCCTCTTTCTCTTCTTTTACCTCCACTGCAGGTTTCTGCTGGGTCCTGTACTATGGCAGCATAATGCCAATGACTATTTATAGCTACAGATTTTTGTTTGCTTGTAATTAATGTGCTTATTGCTTTAATCTAGTTTGTATTACTGACAATACATGTTACACCCATTAAAATCTTGCAGGTTGGAGCAAAACCGACTCAATACACGAAATGATGATACAAACTTGTTCCTTTGTGAGGAGAATTCATGTAATCAGTATAAGTACTTCAACTTAATGCAGACGTTTGGATCCATGCAAACTACAATTTCTAATTCACTAAACCAGGCTAAAACAAAGTGCCAGTGGTGGAAAAGTACTTTTGCCAAGAAGTTCCATCTTATCACTTTATGGTTTTGCTTATTTTGAACAAATAATCCATTACTGAGAACAGCAGGTAGACATGAATTTCTTGTTCAACACATTTAGCTTGCAGTTTAGTGTGCTGTTCCTGATGAACATTTTAAAGGTTTATACTGGACAGCTTGGTAAAAAGCAGCCAGTGCCCCAAGCAGAGACTTTTGTCCTCCGTCTTTCACCTTCATAAAGCTCTGCTCTATTTCTGAAGATAAAGGTTGTTACCAAACCTTTCAATTACACACAAAAAAGGAAGAAATCTGAACCCTAACTAAACTCTCTAGACACCATTGGCTCTCTATCAACAATAAAATCCATAATGAAATTATTCAGAATATACCAAAAATCCACAACTTTCCTATAGAAAAGTAACACAAAGTACTTTACTGCTTTCTAACCATTTAACTGACAACAATATCAAATAGTGGGAGACATACCAACTTGAGTCAGTCTATGAAAATACTCTACAATTACAGAAAAAGTTCAAAAGTCCAATTCAAAATAAAAACTTCTGAAAGTACTTTAAATGTGAAATGATTCCATCCTGTTCAATAAATGATCAGTGTTTTTAATTCAGAGTAATTCTCAGTGTGAATGTGTGCTTTTACTGGAGGCATCCATGTTTGCGCAAAGAGAACACTACTGCCACCTACTGGTTTGCAGAGGTGTCACGGCAAGCGGTATCAGCTGTTGATCAAGTCCCAGTGCTGTATCTGGTGTTTGTCGCCAACGCGCTATTATCCAAGTCATCGGTATCGGACGATATTGCAGAGCCAAGTATCGGGGATCAGGGCCAAAAAATGGCATCGGTTCAACACTACTGGTAACCCCGCCTCCTGCTCAGAACAGATCAGCCTAAGTGAGCTTAGTGCTTGGAAACAATCTATTATTCCTTTAGAGACAGCATGAAAAGCCAGCTGAGTACAAAAACATAGAGAGGAAAAACAAGAAGAAAGAGACAAGAAGAGAGGGACAAAACCAGAACAGATAATGGATGTCTATTCTATTAACATTTCTCTGTATGTAGAATGGGTCTGTTTGATGTGTTGTTTTCTCAATTCAAAAGGGCCCCTGACCTGGCTTTTGCCCAAATTTCCTAAACCCGCCAGAGATTTCAGAAATCGTATTTATCTCCATAGAGATTTCTCATTTTTTTTGTTCCATCCAAAAAAATGTGCTGATCTGCTCTTCAAACTTGTCACTTCAGATCATTTTGAGCATCTGATATTCGTATCATTCTACGATCATTAATTTCTGAAATATTTAAGAGTCCCTTAGGAGCAACAGATAAGCTAAAGAGAGACAGGACGTCACAAAGACCAGAGGAGTTTGAGTTGATTCATAATATTAGTCATAATATTAATCTCATCATGCCTTGCTTATTTTAGAGGAGAATCAAATAACTTATCATTAGATGAATCAGGGATTCTTTTCTCTTTCTAGGACCATTTATATGAGAGTAAACTGAAAGAAAATTGGGCTGAGTGAGAGAGAGGGAAACATTCAACCAGCAGCTACATCAAGGATTGGTCCCATGTTTTAAAGTTCTTCACCATAGACATTAATAAGACTGTGCTTCAAAGTCAGGCTATCGAATTGAGACATATTTGAAATCAGCACACTATGTCTCATTCTTCTTTTAGCTGAGATTCAGAAAAAAGGAGACTGATGTGAAATAATTTAGGAAACTCACACAATGATCACTGGGAGACTTCTTCCTCAGGAGAGACATTTGAAAAGAATAAGAAAACCACTTTGGTCTCAATTTGAGCTCATTTATATCTAGGAGATGTAAATGTGACATAAAAGAGATCTCATCTTAAGTTTGGCATTTTTTATTGAGAAGATTCTAAATCAAAACTGTTTTTATCATATTATTGATTAAAACACTAACGTGGAAGGCCCGAAAATAGCTTTATATTGCTAAATAGATTACAATTAGGACGAATACAATATTTTTTAATAAATGTTTTTTTTGGTTTAAAGAGAAGTCCGGACAGCAAAGAACGATCAATGGATCATTATTTATACCTAAAACTAATACGCTCGCATTGATTTAATGAATTTAGAATTAATCAGTAAAAAAAAAAAAAAAAAAAATTATAATTTTCATCACAATCACTAAGTCTGGGAGCGGCCATTTTTGCCCAAACATTGTAAAAAACAACAAAAAACTGTTAATTCACCTTTCTGCGATTCCCTGATCCTCCACGGACGGGTTGGAATGCTGGATCGCCAACTTGAAGAGGGAGGATTTGCCATCGAACTTCCTGGCCAGAGAGAAAAACCCGTAATATGTAGCCAACATTTGGAAGAAGAATGTTTTCAAGATGACTGGATAATAGCGCCGCAGTACAGTGGCACGGGAGAAAGTGGCGGGGGCTGCAGCCTCCTCGCCACATAGCATCAGACCCCCATGGTGGGGGGGTTGTGGAGTAACATAATATTGTACTTAAAAACATGAAATTATTTTTATGTATTTATTTTTTAAAAGACTGTGTTTGATACGGGATTAAAATGATGGGCTGTGTATAAGATTTAAACAAATTATTCATTATTTTAATATTTCATAAAAAACGAGGCTACTCCCCCCGAAGCTTCCGCCACCTCACATTTCGTTTAGGTATGGCTAGCAATAGGCAGAAACGTATTTCTGACTATTTCGAGGTAAGAAATGGTTTCAATTCCCCTATACTGCATTTATTTAGCGTTATTTATTTCTTATTTATTTCTATATGCTGTGCCTATTCGTCGTAGTCCTGTGGCTGAAGAAGTCTACGCTAGAATAAGGCTGCATATCACTAAATATTATGTCTGTATTAAGCTATTTAGTGGATAAAATATGTTTTTTGTGTGTGTGTTTTTTGTTTGAAACTTTCTGTGATATGAAATCATTCCCCATATCCATAGTCGAATGGACTTTCAAGACGCTCAATGCTCAGTTTAGGCTATATTTAGGCCATGTTTAATTCAAGTATTCCTGATTCTGTTGATTGGGAGCTGTTGTTTGTTTTGAATGATTTAAAAGAGAAGAAATAAAGTTTAAAATGTTAATGCTTTGTTCCGAAGCATTTGAAATGGCAGTTTTTGGCGGACAAATTTAGGCCTACAATATTATGTTAAAAAACGTTCAGCCACAGCCCTCTCAACATAATGACGTCATGTGTTTTCCAACCCAGCCATCAGCCCCCTCGCTTGAAACAGCTTCCAGCGCCAGCCAGTGCTTGTGACAAACACCAGATACAGCACTGGGACTTGATCAACAGCCGATACCACACACCGTGACGTCACAAAACCAGTAGGTGGCAGTAGTGTTCTTTGACAAACATGGATGCCTCCAGTAAAGCACATTCAAATGAAAAATCACTCTGAATTAAAAACACTGATCATTTATTGAACAGGATGGAATATTTTCATATTTAAAGTACTTTCAGAAGTTTGAATTCTGAATATAACCGGACTTCTCCTTAAAAAAAGAAAGACAACAAGAGCCCCTTGATGGCAGATTATAAAAACCCTTATTTTTATATAATAATCTAGATTATTTTTCTGAATTGCATTAAGACAGAGACACAGTAAATAATTGTAAAGTAGGAAAAGGTTGCCAGCATAATTAGCCACTTCCTTTCGCTGCACAAACAGACGGCCATTACTCATACTAGCAGCTGGATGTACAAGTAGAGGCCAAAACAATCGAAAAGAAAGAATAACAGAAATACAAAGGACTGCATTTCTTTATTGAAACTGAGCTTTTCTGTTCAGGAATCCATCAGGTCCAGCTGGTTCATGTGGAAAAACAGCCTGCTTGTTTTTACACCAAAACAATTGTGTAAGTGTCTGACACTCAGCCAAGTAACACAACAGCAAACACTAAGTAAGCAGATTGAATCTGGGAAGCCTGCGTGGAGTTTGCCCAGCGATAACTGGCCATGTTATCATTTGCTGTACAACTTTTACATTTCTTCAAAACCTCTCTTCTCCATTAGCAAACATTCACCAGCTGCTCTATCCCACGGCTTTAACACACTTTCTTGGTTATCCTTTTTTTTCAGAATAAGGTAACAAATGTGCACCTTCAAGGGATCTTGTACAGCCTTCTACAAATGGTTGACACAGAAGATGGAGACATTTAATTACAAGCTGTCAGGCTGCTGCTTACACAACACTGTCCACTAATGTTAGCATGCCAACAGCAGTAAATTAAGACTGCTTTTGCTCTAGTTAATCTCAGTCCAGAATTTGATCGATTTCTTACAAAACCACAACCACATTTTTAAAGCCAAGGGAACTGATAATTGTAGCAGCTAGTAGTTAAATGCTGCATAAGATTTGATCCATCAGGTAAGGAAATTGACATTACCAATAAAAGTAAGTATGATAAAAAAGAATGCTAATGTCTTAAGGTAAAAATCTATATCTTGCTTGGAGCAGCAATAACCTGAAGTGTGTCATTTCTAGTTCTATACTATGTGTTTGCCAGTTTTGGGTACTCTAGCAAAGCTGAGTTTTGTTGAGTATAACTGAGTTTTTGTCAACCTAGTCCTAACGTTCTTATTTTGTTTTTGCCTCACAGCAGGAAGGCATCCTGCAAACTGGATTGTTCGGACCTTCTCTCCCTGGAAGGATCAACTGAGCTTCAAACTGAGCTGGGGATACAAACAGAAGGTTTGGATCCACTGTTCCCCCGAGGAATCGTTTGAGCTTCACACTGAGCAAGGGATTCATCTGCACTACAGTCCGTTCAAGTACCGCAGGAAATCTGAGTGGCAGTCAGTCTTCTCCATTTATCTACAAGCATCCGCATTCTGGATAACCCCCTCAGCCCTCCACCTTTTGAGACAAACACCGAAACACATTTCTCACCTACTGGAGTCTAAGAGTCAACCTAACCTCTGAAAACGTGAGTCTGCCAACCTTTTCTCCTCCTCAAGTTCGAGAATCAATTCTCCCACTGAACCTGAACTAACCGCAGTGTCTTCCCCTCACCTTTCAGTTCCGGTTGAGCAGTGTTCAGATCAACACTGGAATCTCCACCAAAACTTCTCAATAAACCTGTTAAACTTGTCTCTCTGGATTGGTTTATCTGCATGTGGGTCCGAGCTCTTGATAAAATCATGACAATAGGGTGTACACCGTGGTGCATCACATTTAAGCTTTGCATGGTGTAGCATTGCAGGGGGGACCGGGTGGTAGACTCTGAAACACTTTTTCCTGCATGTTGAGATGGAATTCAGCTAACTTTTGGTCTGTTTTCCAACACTACTTTTTTCCTGATTATGGGGAGTATGTGTGCTTGACTAGAGGTGGAAATTATTTCATAAGGAAGACATGAGATCATTTTCAGGTACAATATTATGTTTCATAGGTTAATTCAAACAATTTATATTCACACTGCGGTTTGAGCAGAAAAAAGGGTTTGCTGCTTAATTTTTGAAGCTTGTCCACCTTAAGTTCAGACGCACGTCAGGAGCATCAAAGATCCTGAAGTGCGTACAGTAAGATGTGTCCAGATGTGTCGGATAACTTGTACAGCAGGTAAAGTTTAATTTTTCAATAGTAGTAGCCATTCAAAAATTCACCACTTTCTTTAATGGGCCCTTGGCTGTTCCTTGGTTGGTCCTTGGCTGGCCTTTGGCTAGTTCTTCACTTGTCCTTGGCTGGTCCTTAGCTGGTCCTTGGCCTTCCCCTGTATGGTCCTTGGCTGGTCCTTGGCTGGTCCATGGCTGGTCCTTGGCTAGGTCCTTGGCTGGTCCTTGGCTGGTCCTTGGCTGGTCCTTGTCTGGCTCCTTGGCTGGTCCTTGGCTGGTCCATGGCTAGTCCTTGGCTGACCCTGGGCTTGCCCTTGGCTGGTCCTTGTCTGGCCCTTGGATGGTCCTTGGCTGGTCCATGGCTGGTCCATGGCTGGTCCTTGGCTAGCCCTTGGCTGGTCCTTGGCTGGGCCCTTGGCTGGTCCTTGGCTGGTCAATGGCTGGTCCTTGGCTGGCTCCTCTCGCTGGTCCTTGGCTGGTCCATGGCTGGTCCTTGACTGGCCCTCGCTGACCCTTGGCTGGTCCTTGGCTGGTCAATGGCTGGTCCTTGGCTGGCCCTTCGCTGGTCCTTGGCTGGTCCATTGGCTGGTCCTGGCTGGTCAATGGCTGGTCCTTGGCTGGCCCCTTCGCTGGTCCTTGGCTGTCCATTGGCTGGTCCCTGGCTGGCTCCTTGACTGGCCCTTGGCTGGTCCTTGGCTGTCCCCTTGGCTGTCCCTTGGCTGGTCCTTGGCTGGTCTCTTGGCTGGCCCTTGGCTGGCTCTTGGCTGGTCCTTGGCTGTCCCTTGGCTGGTCCTTTGGCTGGCCCTCGGCTGGTCCTTGGCTGACCCTTGGCTGGTCATGGCTGGACCCTGGCTGGTCCTTGGCTGGTCAGTGGCTGGTCCTTGGCTGGCCCTTCGCTGGTCCTTGGCTGGTCCATTGGCTGGTCCTTGGCTGGTCAATGGCTGGTCCTTGGCTGGCCCTTCGCTGGTCCTTGGCTGTCCATTGGCTGGTCCTTGGCTGGCTCCTTGACTGGCCCTTGGCTGGTCCTTGGCTGTCCCTTGGCTGGCCCTTGGCTGGTCCTTGGCTGGTCCTGGCTGGCTCCTTGGCTGGCCTCCTTGGCTGGTCCTTGGCTGTCCCTTGGCTGGTCTCTTGGCTGGCTCCTTGGCCGGGTCTTGGCTGACCCTTGGCTGGTCCTTGGCTGTCCCTTGGCTGGTCCTGGCTGGTCCTTGGCTGTCCCTTGGCTGGTCCTTGGCTGGCCCTTGGCCGGGTCCCTGGCTGACCTCTTGGCTGGTCCTGCTTGCTGTCCCTTGGCTGGTCCTTGGCTGTCCCTTGGCTGGTCCTTGGCTGGCCCTTGGCCGGTCCTTGGCTGACCCTTGGCTGGTCCTTGGCTGGTCCTTGGCTGGTCAATGGCTGGTCCTTGGCTGGCCCTTCGCTGGTCCTTGGCTGTCCCTTGGCTGGCCCTTGGCTGGCCCTTTGGCTGGTCCTTGGCTTGTCCTTGGCTGTCCCTTGGCTGGTCCTTGGCTGGTCCTTGGCTGGTCCATGGCTGGTCCTTGGCTGGCCTTGTCTGGTCCCCTCCCCAATTCTTTTTAAACTTCAATCTTTGTACTAAAATATTGTTTCTGCCATGGTTTGTGGACATTAAAATCTAAAGAGAAGCATTATCTCCTGGTCAAACCCCGTAATTCATTGAAAGGGTGGAGTCAGAGTAAAAAAATGCATGCCCAGGAGAAGAAGGGGGTCACTCCAATGGCTGGAGGGGATTTCGCTGGGAGTGGGCCATTCGTCTGTTAAGGGCTATTTTGAATGGCTGCTACTGCAAGCTGTAGTGCTTAAGAAGGTTCCAAGTGTGTTCAGGGGCCTGTCCATGTAAGGCTCGCAGAGTTTGCTTTTAAACTGACACAATGCATATCAGGAAACCAGAGTAGACATCATTACACAGGTGTAACAAGGCCCCTCCTGTTAATTTTGGTTAAGAGTCTCTAAGCTGAGTTAACAGAACCTACTAGGAAACAGCTATTATTTTTAAAGCCACCCACAACCCTCTAAAGAGCATTCCTTCATCTTATGGCAAAGGTCATTTTTCTATCTTCATTATGACTTGCCTCAGCTGTGCTTCTTCACCCTACATCCCATCCAGTCCATAACTATGTGACGCAAATTGACAATAATGATTCTATTTTACACAGTGAAATTTGCTTTGTGTCGATATTATAGTGTGTTTCACTTTACTGTCATTGTTGGACTGACTATAAGTTAGCAAAATAGATGCTAATATGCTAAAATCGGCCTCCAACTACAATGTAAAACTTTCTATGTGAGCAGAATGTCTTGATATTCTGTGGTCACATCCATCCTTATTTCTCTTCCTCCTCTTCTGTATTATTTAGTGGGTTGTGTTTGGTTCATGATGTGCTATCCTTCAGATTTATTTATTTTATCAGGTTGGTCTACAGAAGAAAGAAACACCTTCAACTTTCCTCTTAATAGAAAGCCTTTTAGAGGATAAATCTATTAATTTTAAAGTCTGTAATGTAATTTTTCATCTTAGGTCGAAAATAATATAATTACTCCTCCTTTTTATGACAGAGAGTGTACTTGGGAGTATTTGTCAGTCAGTGGAAATGTCATCTGCTATTGAGGGAAAAGTTTGAACTTCATATATCTGTCTGACAAAAGATGAATGTCTGGAAGCTGAATACTGTTTCCCTTTAGCTTTTCTTCCAATGTTTCACTGAATGCATTTTTCTCATGAGGCGTTCAAGGTCCAATATTAGGCTTGAGCGGCTCCACTTTAAGCATAAGTGTCACTTGTGCTCTGATGTTTGTTGCACTACTAATTAGCAGCTCCCCATCTTCCTGCAAACCTGGTCCATCTGTGTCTTGTTCTGGCTCTGTGCCACGCAGTCACCTGTCATGCCAGGAAACCCCACAGTAGTCCAGATGTCCAAGCCCCCAACAGCTCTCTTTTCTACGCTTCTGACTGTTTCCTTCTGTCATGAAGAGGTCTGTAATCGTTTTTGATGATTACACAGATGATGCCCAGAATGAAGTTAAAGTTACTTTTGCATAAAGTTTCTAAATGAATAATGAAACTTTATCGCAGCCCTGGTGTTCAGTGGACCACGCAGTTCCGCATACAAAACTGATGATAGAGTTTTTCATTGCTTATCCGTCTCAGGATAACAGGTATAGCTGCACTCAACACAACAGAAAAGCTTTCTATTTATTAGATTACTTTTCTGAATTGAAATAAACAAAACTTTGATCTGATGTGACTAAACTGTAATGGAAAATAGTGAATTTAATTAAATTTCATAAAAAAACTCAAATAAATGGGGCTGAACTAGAATGCATGTCAATTAATTAGGTTTCTTTCCCTGTTTAAGCCGCAAATAAATATTAGAGCGAGTCAAAAGGTGAAGACATAATCCGACTATAGATACAGTACATACAGGGTATTTTGTTAAGACAAGAGAGAGGTTGGTGTGACAAAACTGAATACTTTACAAAAAAAAATCCTAATAATTAAAAAAACTCTGAAGAGTGGTGGAAAGAATTTCAAAAACACACAAAAATGGATTACAAAGCAAGAAAACTACATCAGAACAATGTTGACTTAAAGTACCAAAACAAAGAAGAAAGAAGAAAGAGAAAGGGGTGGTTGGACGACACAATACTTCAGTGATGAATCACAGGTAAACCTGTTCAAAAAAGAAAACAGTTGCAGTCAGAGGCAGATTTAAGAGATTTGGGGCCCTAGGCAAAGTGAGGCAGGGGGCCCCTCTGAATTGAGAAGGCAACATATAAAACAGGTACATTCTACAGATAGAGAAATGTTAATAGAATAGACATCCATTATCT
>JAGKQL010000007.1:30385982-30404484 GCA_018398635.1 Cyprinodon brontotheroides
ATTATTGTTTTTTATTTTTACTGATTAACACTAAATTCATTAAATCACAGCCAAGGTATTAGGTACTATTGACAAGCTTCAAGTTAAGACAGTACTAGCAATCTCTCTTTGTCATAGTTTGCAGTCATGCAGTATCTTCAGTGCTTAAAGTTTATCTGTTTGTATTTCAACTCTGCCCTCCATCCCTCTATGTGTCTAACAGCCTTCTTAAGACTACCCTGATACATTGGCTCACTCCAAACTGTGCAACTTGGAACAAACTGTGTGTAAATCTTACTCGAGGTGGAAAGCATTATGGATAAGATTTGGGTTAAGCTCTTGCTGTTCTGTTGGACAGAACACTTTTCAATTTTTGATTAGTACTGTTACTTTTTGCTTTAGTAACATCACTCTGTCACTGTTAGATATGCAAACAGGTGCCTCAGATAATTGTGCTCAAGCTTAAGGTATGTCTTTAGTCTCACGCATGCCAGGGTTTCTCATGGGGGAAAAAAAAGAGAGGTGGGTCTTACAGTTTATCCTGTTTAATTAAAACTTCTGTATACCATGAATACTTCTCTATTTTGAGGAAAAGTTCCAAAGAACTTTTAAATGTTTTCACTCTTGTTAATTCAGATAATATTTTTTATTTGAGTGATTCCAATTGACCTTGGAGGAAAGGTGTATTAGTGTATGTAAATATCACCTGTAAGTTCAAAGAAATAAAATAATTATATAAAGAACAAACTGTCAACATATATAATTTCTTTGTTATCCCTCTTTTATAGCTTTCTTTTTTGATCTCATTTTAAATCTATTCATAGTCCTCTGCCAGTTCTTCCACATGTCTCTCTTATGGGGATTTCTAATAGTTCTCTCAGTAAAAAAAAAAAAAATCTTTCTATCATTTGCTGCCTTCTCAGATCCAGCCTTTGGGTTCTTGTAATATAGATCTATTCATTGAGTCTTGAACGCTCATCATGTATTCTGTCTGCTTGCATGCCTTAGCTTAACTTCCCTTGATCTTTTGACCCGGCCAGTTTTTAGTTCAGTTGCTATAAACAAGATGTTCTTCACCTGAATACAATATAAGTCCAAATCACACTGTTGAGGATCATTTCTATGGAGCACTTTTCAAGCCTCTTGTGTTCAGAGAAAAGGTCATAGGTATAAAAATGTCTGCGAGGAGCAACGCATAGTAACTGTTTTCCTAAGCTCGTCAGTGGAGTAGTATCACTTGGCAGTCATACATACAGACGGCTTCACTCAGTCTAAATTATACTATTTTCTTTTTATTTAGGTACTTTTCTGATTATATTTTGTATTGTTTAAATGAAAATCTGCTTTCCATGACATAATTTAATTGGTGTACCTTGGATTTAGGGAATGATTCAGGATAACAGGAGATAAAGTAAACCTTTATGTCTTGTAAGTAGAATGGGAGGCAGATATTTTAGTTATCAGGCTCCTCTCCTGTGGAACCAACTACCAGTTTTAGTCCGTGAGGCAGACACCCTGTCTACTTTTAATGCTAGGCTTAAAACTTTCCTTTTTGATAAAGCTTATAGTTAGAGTGGCTCAGGTTATCCTGATCTATCTCTATAGTTATGCTGCTATAGGTTTAGACTGCTGGAGGACACAGGGACCCATTTTCATCATTCTGCTTCATTCTATCTCTATTCTCCCACCTTGCAGAATCTGTTAGTTCAATCTCTAACGTTCTGCTCTCTCTGCTTTTTCTCATAGTAGCTTCATCTGGTCTGTTCCTGCTTGGCTGTGACTCCATCCTGAGAGAAATATCAGCTGTGCTGCTGCTGCCATCAACACCTTTGTTTATAGATGTTGGAGCTTGGCCTGTTTTCCAGTGTAATCCTGTTTCTCTGACTGTGACTAACTGGATGTGCTCTCTTCATCCCTCTGACATGGGAGCTGGCTCGAGCTCGTCTTCCTGGCTGTGTTCTTCCTGGACGGTGCCGCCTGTGGAGCTGATTGACAGTTGCCTTTTGTATCTATGCTTCTTTTTCTATATCAGCTTCTGTCTTCTTGAACCCCAGTCGTCCTCAGCAGATGGTCGCTCACACTGAGCCTGGTTCTGCTGGAGGTTTCTTCCTGTTAAAAGGGAGTTTTCCCTCTCCACTGTCACTACAAGCATGCTTAGTGTGAGGGATTGCTGAAGAGTCAATGAAACGATGCAATCAACTGGTTTTCCATAGATGGAAAACTTTGAACCAATCTGACTGGATGATCTGGTTGAACTGTCTGTGTATAGTGCCTTGAGGTGACGTTTGTTACATAAATAAACTGAACTGAAATTAAATGGAGTTATTACAGTAATTGCCTCCAGATATTATTGGTTAATAACTACTTTAAATTAGATGTTGCTGTAATATCATTTCTCTCTTTTTTACTGCAGCTATATACTGTTAGACATCTGTTAATCAGTTAAATCCCCAGCAGCACAAACAATCAGCCCTTTGCCTCTCAATTATATCTTTAATTTCCTCCGTCTTTATCACGTTACCTTTTGTTTGCTTGTGAATAAAGACCATCTTTATAAAAATAATTTCATACACAGTGGTCCAATTTGAGATTAGTTTAAAATAAAATGGGGAAACAATTAAAATTTTATTGCTGACAAACAGAAGTGACAAAACACAACAAAAGGGGAAAATAGTCAGATAGGACGTCTGGAAGAAAACCATCTGTGAAGCCAAAACTTTAGTTTAATTCAGTAAGAAGTGTTCAGGTTTATACAGACTCTGAAATTCAATCCAAATGCAACTGAGCCACTGAAGAGGATGGGAAAAAAACATGCTTCCCTGTTGGTGCTGATTCCAGTAATTACAAATAAAATATTTTACAGATTGTTTATCACCTAAAATTATTTATAATTTGCTTCCGCTGGTCGTTTAGATGAAACTGCTTTCATCAGAAGTATTGCAGGACTCTGCTTAAAAAGCATAGTTAACCAATGGGACTGACATGTCCCGCCGTAGGGGTGGTGTGTTCAGGGGGGGTGTGTTCATTTTCCACAACAAATTGCATTTTGAACCTAGCCCAAAGAGTTCAATTTTTTCTGATCAATGCCCTCCTTCCTGGCCTGTTAGATTAGTTTCACAGTTTTATTGGTTTTCAGCTGTGCCATATTCCCTCCATTGACAGATAGTTGATTGAACTCTGTAAGGTGATTAGATTTGGACTTTTGCTGTAACTATTTTATCCTATTTTAAATGTCACAACTCTGTCTCTGAAATGTTGTGTTGTGCTCTGTTACTTCAAAGAGAGGTGGTGGTGACAATGTACTGTTGTAGGTTAATTAATTATATCACGTGTTACTTTTTAGGAAAAGCCTTGTATTGCTCTGGTATTTAGTAAGCAAAAAAGTCTGCAGTGAGTTGAGAAAACCAAATGTTTGAGTTTGTTTCAATTCAATTCAGTTTATTTCTATAGCGCCAATTCACAACACGTCATCTCAAGTTCACCAGATCATACAGTCTAATTGATACAAAGTTTTCTATCTAAGGAAAACCAGTTGATTGCATTGAATCTTCAGCAATCCTTCACTCTAAGCATGCTTTTAGCGACAGTGAAGAGGAAAAACTCCCTTTTAACAGGAAGAAACCTCCAGCAGAACCAGGCTCAGTGTGAGCCGCCATCTGCTGAGGCTGGGGTTCAAGGAGACAGAAGCAGACAACACAAAAGGCAACTGTAAACCAGTCCAGGAAAACACACAGCCAGGCAGACGAGCTCTGAGCCAGCTCCCATGTCAGAGGATGAAGAGAGCACATCCAGTTAGTCACAGTCAGAGAAACAGGACTACACTGGAAAACAGGCCGACTCCAACATCTATAAGCAAAGGTGTTGATGGCAGCAGCACAGCAGATATTTCTCTCCAGGATGGAGTCACAGCCAAACAGGAACAGACCAGATGAAGCTACTATGAGAAAAGCAGAGAGAGCAGAACGTTAGAGATTGAACTAACAGATTCCGCAGAATAGGAGAACAGAGATAGAATGAAGCAGAATGATGAAAAAAGGGGTCCCTATGTCCTCCAGCAGTCTAAGCCTATAGCAGCATAAGTATAGAGGTAACTCAGGATAACCTGAGCCATTCTAACTATAAGCTTTATCAAAAAGGAAAGTTTAAAGCAGTTAAGCAAAACTCGTTTAATAAGTTTTTGCCTCTTTTTCATATTTTGCATGTTATTTGCTCAAACCAACCATTGACTTGGTTTCACCTAATGATACTTAACCTCTTACACCCTAAGGGGGTATAAATAAATTTCTGCCTGACAAAACACACAAAAAGTAAATCACTTATAGCCTCACAGCTATTAGATTTAAGAAGAAACTTTTGGTACGTCTGTAAAGGTAAGATGTCATAGAATGGTTTTCTGGTGTCAGCACCATTGTAGCTTTGACCCTGCCTGAAATATTAGGGACAAAATACAAAATATTTTGCATTTTTTGAACCTCGCCAAAATTTTCTTTGAAATAAACATTGCAAAACACTACCAAAATATTATTTATAGCACAAAAAGTAGTACAGACTTTCAAATCTAAATGTTGTGTAAAAATATACCAAATTTGGACTCAATCAGATGAATCATATTTATTTTAGAACGGTATTAGTGAGAAATTTCTCAGGCGGAGAGGCCATTTTGACACATTTATCCATAAACGTCACCAAACTGTGCCAAATGTGTTTTTTACATCAATACTGGGGGTTTGTTAAAATTACGAGGTCACGTAGCAGCTGGACCCACTGGTGGGTCCGTAGGGTTCTAGGGGTTAACAGTTGAAATATTACAAACACACAGCAACTATAGACAAAGCAGCATTTATAGCAGCTGCTTCAGAATACAGTTTGTGGGGATATTAAAGCTGACATTGGGCCACTTTAGATACACCCCTAACTCACAGTGAGAGCCATGTTAACTGGATATGTTTTTTTCTTCAACTGTTTTTGCTGCTATACTAAATCTGGAGAGGTTCCAAAGATTCCTACAAACCAGACACATCAAATGCCTGCACCTTTATAGGACATTCCAATGTTGGATTTCCTGTAACATGCCCTAAATTATATCCTCTTTCCTTGCATCCGGGTGAAGTAATGACAGGGTTCCATCCAAGGTGAAGGACGTACTAATTCATTCCAGCACGGTATTGTTTTGATGAAGAGATAGCTGCAGTCAGAGGTGAGTGATGGAGCTGTCCAAAGGGAATGAGAGGAGGCTGGGCCCTCTGTCACAGCAGGACAGACAGATGGAGCATCATGGGAAACATGCCTGAGATCATAAGAGACTCTACAGGACATAATGAGAGACTTTGCTGATGTGGTGGGAAACTCCCAGGAAGACATCATTTAATGGATGTTAAGAAACAGCTCCTGATGAGTGACTGATTTTCATTTCAGCTGTGATGTCTCTGTTTGTCGTCTCCAGCTCCTGTTTCTGACAGACGTGCACCCTTAAAGACCTTCAGAACAGTTGTAAGTAAAACAGGTTCTATTTTGTGCCCGATTTGTGTAAATGACATCTTTATGAGACTCCATCGCAGACAGATGGCTCACTGCTGCTTATCCATCAGCGATGAAGCAAAGGAGGATTGAGTTTCCAGATTGTCCCAGTGTGTTTTTCTTGCTATCTGCAACACCCTCTTTATGAGTCACCTTGAGAAAACCCTCTGAACTCAAATCCCTCATTTTACTGTATGGACATGTCTTTGTTTTCTGTTCTCACTAAAGGGGAAATTTTTCAAAGTCTAAGGTGGAAAAAAAAGATAACTTTGAACAAAAACCTTTCAGCACATTCAAAGTGAGCTGTGAGGGAGTACAAGAGGTGTTTCGTGCCCAGAAACGATTAGAGAATGGCCATGAATGTGGGTTTTCTTTGAAGCTTATCTTAAATATACTTTGGCCGTTTTTGTATAGAGGTCAAGCTATTATCAAGATTTCCTCCCAGTCAGTTCAGAGTCCCATGGAGAAGCTTAACTTCCCCCAGATTATTTCCATCTTGCTGGTCTCCTCTAAATATGAAATCTATCGTAAATTGTGGAAGAAGATATGGAAGCACTTGAGAGTTTAGCCATTGAGATACATAAATACAGACTGATTTGATCCTAGTGAATTATGCACACCCTCATGATGCTTCAGAAATCTGAGATTTATAGAATGGGGTCAGGAGCAAGGCCCACCAGGTACCGCTGCAGAGTTTTAACCATATTCTCAGTGCCGTTTTTTTTTTTTTTAGTTTTTCGCTGCAAATGCAAAAGACTGGAAAGGTCATCCTTGAAATGTGTGGTGAGATATTATATGGCTGGATTATTTCCTGTCAGCTTGAATTGGAATTCACATTACTCTGTTTTTAAGTGGATGAGAGGAAAAAAATAATGCTTGCAGAAATAATAACTTACCTAAAAGGCTTAGGTAAGTCACCATTTCATTTATTACAAATTAGAAGTTATTTTAACCTTTATTTGCGTATTTAGCTTGATCTTTTCTGACAGCGATATATATACTTAACTGTTGCACTTGTCAAAGTCAGAATTGGACCTCAGGTTGTTACATCATGTGCTTTATGCACAATTTGGAACTTAATAACAGGGTTGTTTTTAGTAGGGTGACCAAATATCTCCCAAAAAAACAAATGAGGATATTTAGGGGGCTTTTGAGGGACAGCAGCAGCCTTTTCATCTGTGCGTTTTTTGTTTTGCAAAACACTTTTACAGTAGCAGCCATTGAAAAGTCAACAGCCAGCCAAATGGCAGCAAAATCCCCTCCAACCTCCAGCAACTGGCATGCATATTTTTTTTTACTCTGACTCCACCCTTTCGCTGAATCTAAAGGTCTGACCAAGAGATGACGCTTCTCTATAGATCTTAATGTCCACAAATCATGACAGTAAGAACATTTTAGATGTTTAAAAGGGAATCGTAGGGGACCAGCCAAGGCCAATCAAGGAAAATGGGAAAATTAGAATTGCTACTTCGGTACATTGTTGTTTTACAACACACTCCTGTATCAAATCGAGAAACAAAAATGTATCAAAGTTCATGCAAAGCTGTCTGAGAATCACCCGTCACTGGCTTTACCTGCGTATACATTGCCTTTTTTGTGGCTCCACTTTCTATTCTTTAAAATAGTTTCCATCCTATTATGTCATAAAACCCTGTTTTGTTTTATGAGCGATCTGCAAAGGTTGATCATAGTAGGGGACTGGTGCAGCCCTGTGACATTCACTGCAGCTTCGATTTAATTGCATTTAAAAGTGCCTGTGCGTTTTTCTAATTATTTTATTTGACCCAGTCGAATACATCATATCATTTCGATTTGTGGACTGGGGGACACAAGGGAAAAATGCGGAATGGTCTCACACAAATTTAGACATCTAGTCACCCTAGTTGAAAACAGATGATAATGGTGAACGACACATCTTTAATCACTAATTAATGTATATTATGGACAGTTTGTGTTCATTTTCCAATGTTGCTTTTTTACAAATCCTATAAAACATTTTGTATGCACAAACTGAATACAAAACCAAATTTCGATGCATACAGACTTAATTATTAAGTTGAAAAAGTACAGAATTTATTTTAGTTGCATTTTCTTCAGAAAAAAAGAGCAGAAGGCTCTGAAATATTTTTTATGCCACAGTATGACATCAGAGAATGAAAATGTAACCAATTGAAAAGACAGATTTTTTTCCAATTTTACATCTATACTCTGGTGTCCACAAACCCTTTCTGCTGAGACGTAACTTGAAATTATTTGCATTAATAATTGTTTCTTTAACATATAAAATAAGCATTTTGTAGTATTACATTAGGAAAAGTAAGAATAGGTCAATGCTAAAACCTTTTGGGTCAACTGATGCTTTCTGCTTTTAAGTCTGCTGACTATCTCAGTTTGAGAGCCAGCCAGCAAAACAGGACTGTCATTTCCTATGGGGGTAACAAAACCCTCCAGGGCCTCCATCCCCCTGTGTCAGCTGGTACATCATGGATCAGGGATCTGATCAGTATGCAGTCATTGTCAAGCAGAGCATGGTCTCTCGCTGAGCCTTTGCATAAAAACATTTGACAAAAATTACTGTGATCATTAATAAGAATAGATTTCTGAGCTAATCAAAACACATTGGACTTCAGTTTGAATTATGCAGTCAAAAGAAAGATTAGGTGAAAGTTCAATTCAGTTGCTTAGAGAGCCGCTTTTTCATCAACAATTTATCAATGTGATGTTTAGATGGAAAAAATCAAACAGAAAGATCATTCCAGCAGATCACCTGCATTCAATCACCTCATCATGCACCTCTGCTCCAGTCAATCATTGTTGAGTCATTCATCTTCAGCCAACCATCCTGTAAGCTTCTGCTTGAAAGCCATCCAATCACAGATTGCCCTGGTCTTCAGCTGAGATTTGACCTTCCTCCACCCCTTCTCCATCATATGCTTTCAACCTCCTTCTGGCCTCCACCCCGCAACCATTATCTGGATCCCGGGAGAAGACATATCTAACTATAAAATCACAATAATCATCCAAGTTCATTGCCATTCACAGCTTCCATGTCTTTTGTCTGGGTCCGCACCACTTTTCTTGTCTCCCCAGATTAAATTGTTTTTGCCATTAAAGAATAACTCTCAGCAGTAATTCAAATTCAGTTAATGTATATAGCACCAATTCACAACATGTCATCTCAAGGCACTTTACAGGGACAGTTCACCAGATCATCCAGTCAGATTGATTCCAAAGTTTTCTATCTAAGGAAAACCAGTTGATTACATCGACTCATTGACTGTCCAGCAATCCCTCACACTAATCATGCTTGTAGCGACAGTGGAGAGGAAAAACTCGCTTTTAACAGGAAGAAACCTCCAGCAGAATCCACAGGCTCAGTGTGAGCCTGGCAATCTGCTGAGGCTTCGACTGGGGTTCAAGGAGACAGAAGCGAACATTACAGAAAAAAGCAGAGAGATACAAAAACAACTGTGTACCAGCCCCACAGGGCTCAGTGGAGGACACACATAGTAAGGTAGATGAATTCCGAGCCAGCTCCCATGTCAGAGGACGAAGAGAGCACATCCAGTTAGTCACAGTCAGAGAAACAAGACTACACTGGAAAACGGGCTGATCTCCAACATCTAGAAACAAAGGTGTTGATGGCAGCAGCACAGCTGATATTTCTCTCCAGGATGGAGTCACAGCCAAACAGGAACAGACCAGATGAAGCTACTATGAGAAAAGCAGAGAGAGCAGAACATTAGAGATTGAACTAACAGATTCTGCAGAGTGGGAGAATAGAGATAGAATGAAGCAGAATGATGAAAAAGGGGTCCCCTATGTCCTCCAGCAGTCTAAGCCTATAGCAGCATAACTATAGAGATAGCTCAGGATAACCTGAGCCACTTCCTCTAACTAGAAGCTTTATCAAAAGGAAAGTTTTAAGCCTAGCCTTAAAAAGTAGACAGGGTGTCTGCCTCACGGACTAAAACTGGTAGTTGGTTCCACAGGAGAGGAGCCTGATAACTAAAAGATCTACCTCCCGTAATACTTTTAGAAATTCTAGGAACCACTAGTAAACCTGCAGACTGAGAGCGAAGGGCTCTGTTTTGGAATAAAAAAAGAAAGGAGATGATTTTAGATTTCAGAAGAAACAGGAGCAAGTTGAATACTTTTGAAGAGGTAGATGTGGAGGAGTATACATACCTTGGTGTTCACCTGGACAAGAAGGACAGAACAGACTGGATTTTCTACATATTGTTGGGATCCTCTGGCTTGCCCACCAGAGGGCGCCGAGGATCCTCTTCTGCTCTTTGTTGTTTTCTGTTTGGACTGAAGTTACTGTTGGGATCTGGAAAATACCTTCTGTCTCCAGCAGAGTGCTACTGTGGGTCTCCTTGGGCGGGAATCTTCCAGCACACCTGAGACGCATCTACTCATCAGGAGACCTTCCCTTTATAAACACCTGCCAGACCTTGCTTCGGCGCCGCAGTGTTGATCTTAGTTTGGTTAGCAACCTGAGCCTCTGTACCTGAAAGAATCTTAGTTGTCTCTAGTGAGAGATCAGATTCTAACTCTCCTTTGTTTGTGCCTCACAGGAAACCTGTCGCTAGTCTGAAGCTCTGGGTGAGCTGCCTCACAGGAAGCCTGTCTTCTAGCCTGAAGCTCTGGGTGAGCTTAACCTGCCAATCAGCCCTGGTGAGCCAACCTGAAGATTCCTAAGTGGAATCAACCTGAAGAATCCTATGTGGATATCCCCTGCTGTTCTCTGTGAAGAGGTGGAAGCTCAGATCAAGGTCTGCCATGCTAAGCCTGAAGCTAGACGCTTTAGCTCCCCGTGAACTCTGCTAACCAACAGTCTCTGGTCCCAGTCAAGACTTCAGTGAACCAGCCCGGACCAGTTCCAGATACAGCTTATGATCTTGTGTTTTTGTGCAAATAAACTCAGTTAAACTTTTACCCTGCCTCCGTTGTGTTCTGCATATGGGCTTGCATCGTTAACCCATCATGACACATATCTTCTATCAGTCTGTTGTGGAGGTTCTGATCTCTTTCTCCATCATCTGGGGTAACGGCATCAGAGCAAATTACTTTAAAAAGCTCAACAAGCTGATAAATGAGGCCGGATCTGTTTTATGAACCTCTGGAGATTATTTCCTAAGGAGAATTCTTCATAAAGTGAAGATGATTATGGATTATGGATTTTTTTAAACATCAACAGAGTGTCTTCAGTCAGAGGCTTCTCCAAATCTGGTGCAGATCAATACAAAGATCCCTCCTACCTACAGCTATCAACACCTACAACAACTCAATGAAAAAAACAAAAAAACCCCTATGAGTTAGAACAACATTTAATTTTGCTTTGGGATTAATAAAGTATTTTTGAATTTGAAATGAACTGGCTGAAATTTCACTCTAGTTTACATTTGATCATGTAAAATACCCCCCCACCTCTTTAGACATTTGGGTGTGATATGCGTCTTCCAGGTGCTTATAGAGTGACAGCACTGTGGCTGTGGGGTGTTAGTCATTACAATGCCTTTTTTAAAGGTCCTGTAGGAAGAGCATGGATGGAAAAGTACTTAGTGCTGCTTTAAGTTGCGGGTTTGTGTTAGCGTGATTGGGTGAATGTGGTTCTAGTGGAAAGTACTGATGTATTCAGTCCACTTACCATGTGGTGATACCTAGCATAGATGTTGATGCTTCAACTAAATAATATGTAATGACAGCTGAGGTTTCCATATATTAGGTGCTGATTATAAACATCTATCTATTTCAGATCTAACACTAATTTACCATGTTGATATAAACTCAGAAAACTATCCAGTAAAACTATCCAGGATTAGAATGCAGTAGGAGAGGGAGTGGAACTTCCCAGGTGAAACCAGGAAGTATCTTATGCCAACGTAATTACAGCCAAAGTGGGCACTCTTTTTCCAAGTGCAATGCATTAGCTTCTAAATAAAATATTGATAGATATGCAACCCGCTCGCCTCTGTGATTACAGTGCAATAAAGTGAAAAAAGAGTGGCTGGAGAAACACCCCTCCACATCTCTTCACTTTGTGTTATTCGTGCGAAATGGAAAAAGATGGACATGTTTGGGTCTCTGTCCTGACAGGTGGGATACGGGGCTGAACTCAGGCCTCTAAATGTACAAGCAAAGCCTGTACTGGAGGGATTTCCGTGATGATGGAGTAAGTGGCTCGCTATGGTTGTAAAGCATACAGATCGACTGTCCCTTAGACAATTCTCCCAGCCTTAGTGCAGAAAGAGTATTTTTTTTCTCCCCTGAACTACAACCTCGCCCTCTCCAGAGAAAGGTTCATAAAAATAGAACTATTCATTCTGAAAGGAGGTTTGGTCTATCACAACAGGGCCATTTTCTTCCATGCTGGAGTTATTATTATAGAGCATCTAAATGGACATCAATGATATTCAACAAAGCACATTTTGTTTTAAAATTTAAATCATCCATTCACCTAGCTGTGCAATGTACTGCTGCAAATTTAATATATGGAGTAAGCGATGGAAGGCCGAATGATAAAAAGTGGTTGTATTGCTCGTTCAGTTGCCTGCATATTAAAACATCTAGCAGATAGATGGTTATGGAAAATAAAAAATACATCACCTCTTCGAAAGGCTATGATCAAATCAGCAGCTGTTGTTTAAGTTATCAGTATTTGGTTCTAGCATCAAAAAAAACAACAAAAAAAGGCCAAAAATATGTTTCATCTGTGATTTATAGTGGTATAACACTCATATAAAACTTGGATAACAACTTGAAGGTGTGTGTGTTTTGGAGTGTTAGGGGTGTATTTTCCTTTCAACTCTTAGTACTAGTCGTGTCCCTACTTTGACACCATTTATTCAATTATGCACTTTTTTCCATATTTGTTTGAAACAGGAGATTTTGAAATTTAGATTAACCCTGAAATTCTACCCCAATTGTTTTACACAGCTTACAAACACACATAAATTCCTTAAACAAAGATACATTTCTAAAATTCTTAAAAAGTAAATTTCAATTCAGGTTATTTATATAGCACCAATTCACAACTCATGTCATGTCAATGCATTTTACACAGACAATTCAACCAGATCATACAGTCATATTGATTTAAAGTGTTCTAAGGAAACCTCCTGTGGAGCTGGTTGACAGTTGCCTTTTGTATCTATGCTTCTTTTTTCTATGTCTGCTTCTGTTTCCTTGAACCCCAGTGAGTCCTCAGCAGATGCACCGCTCACACTGAGCCTGGTTTTGCTGGAGGTTTCATCCTGTTCAAAGGGAGTTTTTTCCTCTCCACTGTCGCTACTAGCAAGCATGCTTAGTGTGAGGGATTGCTGAAGAGTCAATGAGTTGATGAAATCAGCTGGTTTGTTTTTGTTTTTAAATAAGTTTGACTGGATGATCTGTTGAACTGTAAAGTACCTTGAGATGACGTGTTTTGTGAATTCTGAACTATAGAATTGTTAACCATAACTTAAGCCAGTGGTTCCCCAAAGGGTGTGGCTGCGCCCCTAGGGGCGCAATGCCATTGCAGGGCTGAAGCGGCATGAGTGAAGAAAAAAAAACAGCGCTTGCTTGACTGAGCATAATGGACAGCTGTGACACTGCAACCCAGATTTGAGAAGATCTACAGCAACAAGCAGGCTCACTCACAGCCACTGAAAAGATGGGAGGATTAAAGTACAAAGCAAAAACTCTCAGGGAGCTGTTCAATGTTTTCACCCATTTTGCATGAACAGGTTTTAATGTGTATAGATTATAGCTAAAGTTAATATATTGTTACAAAATAAAAAAAAAAGAAATATGTTTAAAATAACACAGACAACGCAAAGAATCCTCTTCTAATCTTACAGCGAGCTAGAACTATGAAAAAATATTAAGTTAAGGCTGTGTGCTGTCTCCACTGTAAAGATGGTGTAGCTTTTTGTTTTGTTTGCAACCTGAAGTGTGTGAAATAAAACTCTGTGGAGTTTGAAAACAAAATATGTGTATAGATTTATTATATCTGGTTGAACCCATGTGTGTGCCCAGTTGATTTTTTTTTGTTTTTGGGGCGTGGATATTTTATTGTAATCCAAAGGGGGGCCCAGAAGAAAATCTTTGGGAACCACTGACTTAAGCTATTTCTTCTTATAGGTTCTAATTTTCAAAGATTCAGAATAAGAAGTGCTAAATGGGAAAAGTTTCTTTTAGTACGTGCAAGAAGTGGGCATGTTGGAGACTATCTAGAAGATTGCCGTGCAAACCAGCTTGGTTTTGCCCATTAACATGATTAGATGTATTTTCTGCAGCCAGTTTGGCCATAAAGGAAAGATGAGATTCCAAACTAAGAAAACAATTTGACTGTATGATCTGGTTGAATTGTCTCTATAAAGTGCCTTGAGATGACATGCGCTTGTGTGTGTGTTGTGTTTAAATTTGAAATATACACGGTAAATGTTTACATTTTCATATCTTCCAGCCATGACTTTCCCAGTTATTAGAATATGATCTGCATATTGCTGAAGGCACATACACAAAAAAAACAACTACTCTGCAGAATTTCAGATATTTACACCTGTTTTAAGGTGTACAAACCATCTGAAGTTCTGGCCCATAATGCTTTGCGTTATCAGATTTCAAACATGCATCATGCTGCTGTATTTAAGTGGTTTAGAGATAAGATGGTATGGAAGAAAGTACCTGTTTACTATATTTTGATAATTCTTGCGAAATCTTGACTTTCCTCATAATAATTGAACATTTGCTTCACTGCCAAATGAAATTTATCCCTGAATATAATTTATGCAGCCTTATTTTTGTGATGATGCCTATCTGATATTGTCATGGTTGGAGCGGGTGTTTTTGATGCAGAGATCAGGAGGCAGAGGTGAGTCTTGTAGATTTTATAAGGCAACTGAGAATGAAATGAAGAATTCAATGTACAAAATTACAAATAACCAAAGAAAACTGAAATCATCAGGGGAAAACTCTCATTGGGAGACAGTGTGTCATGTTCTTTTTAAGGGAGCTGACCCACATGCAGGAAAACACTCAGAGAACCAGAGTAAAAGTTTAACAGGTTTATTGAAAGCACACGATGCGTTGGATCCAGGGTAACTCAGAGAACTGTTGAACCGGAACTGGAAGTGAGAAGAGAAGTTCAGAGTTAAGTTCAGGTTCCGTGGGAAACTTGAACGACGAATTGCAAAAACATAGATTGAAATGGGACTCACGTTTCCCAAAGGTGTTCTTACCAGAA
Source organism: Cyprinodon brontotheroides (assembly GCA_018398635.1). Classification (NCBI taxonomy): domain Eukaryota; kingdom Metazoa; phylum Chordata; class Actinopteri; order Cyprinodontiformes; family Cyprinodontidae; genus Cyprinodon; species Cyprinodon brontotheroides. The sequence continues at coordinate 30,400,711 of JAGKQL010000007.1, forward strand.
TCCAGTCGGTGTGGGTTATTCCAGGACTTGGTTGACTCGTTGGAGGGTGGACAGGTTTTACTTTGGTTAGGTTGGTTCCTTGAGGAGCAATGGAGCGGACTGCCACTTAAATTTCCAGGAGAACTTGAACGGTACGTGTGGAGATCTATCCCCTGCTCAGTGTGAAGCTCAAAAAACAATCCTACCAGGGGAGAAGGCCAAGCATTCAGTTTGCAGGACGACTTCCACCGAAAAGGCAAAGACAAAACCAAGGTTAGAACCTCAGAGAGACAGAAACTCAGTTAGACTCAGTTAAACTCAGCTTGGCAAGAGTACCCAAAATGGCAAAACAAAAAGGTGCCGAGGTAGTGGCAGTCAGCAGCTTAAGAGTCCTCAGATAATGAGTCAACCAGCCGCAGGTGTGTGGAAGGGCCAACAAGAACAGGGTGCCACCTGGTTGTGGACGAGGAAAACACAAAAAAAACCCACAACCCACACAGAACTGGATTCCTAACACAGTGATGATATGAGTTGAGTTCTCCAGAGAATATGGAGAAGGTGTGAGTGGAAGTATCTAGAAGGAAGCCAAGGGGAAAGGTAACAAGCACAAGGGGGCAACAGAGAGTAACTAAAGCCTGCTTGAATATAATGGAAAATAAACCAAACATCAACAAAACAGAATAGCTGATAACTGAAAAAGCCAAAAGGGGAGAACAATAACAGATCTATCTCAGTACTTTGGACATTCTTTAATCAGATTTTTAACTAGGCAGGCGTATCCAAGTTTCATCTTCAGTCTGTCCTCATTGGAATTTATCACATTGAATGTATAATGTAAACATTCATTTAAAAAAAACTCACGAATGATGAAGGGGCTACAGACTGGCTGAATATGGACCATCAGTCCGTAGTAATGTCCCTGTGTCTTGTAAACTGCTTCAGCAAGCACACTCTGAGCTCCTCATCATCATTGCTATAATAAGCAGTTTGACTGTGCTATCAGAGCCTTTAAGATCTCCATTGAGCTTTTATAGAAGATTGCATAGCAGAAAACCATCGAAGATTAAATCAGATGGAGCCACTTCTGCATTGACCCTGGGGAAAAGAAAATCAAGCTGGAAGGTCTTGTTTCACAGAGCAGACACTGACCTTGAAGCAGTTGGGTTAGGATGAACAATCAAGACATCCAGGACAACTCTGGCAGTTCAGGCACTCAGTTTCTTGCGGCTAAATGATTTGTTTTGACTCTGGAGGCGTTTGTCCACTCATGTATGAAATCTGGTTCGAACTGCTAAATCTTTGTGAAAGAAAGTAAAGGATTCATGCATCAAGTTTCAGGACAACTCCTGAAAGTTTGAGGCCTTACAGGTCACTTGTTTAATTCAATATGTGAGTATTGAGTTAACAATAACTTTTATTTTCTTTTTTCATCTATGGTTTATTTTGTAAAGCAAACTGCATAGACTATGAGAGATACTAAAAGTATTTGTAAATAAAAAATCATGTTTGCCAACTTGTATTGTTCTGTGTCTAAGCATGTGTGTCATGATCTTGCAGTTGATAGCTGGCTTAATTGCTCATTTCTTTCACCTGTCCAACTCTGTTCCCTGTTTTTCATCACTGCTCACCTGATCCACCTGCTCCCTGCTTCTATTTAAACCGCTTGGTGCGCACGCTATACAGTTGCTCATGATTATTCTTGAGCCTTCGGTGAGAGTTTTTCCAGTGTTACTAAAAGTTTTCTGATTGCCTGATATTTGACCTTTTTCTGTCCTCAGTTCATGTTCTGTCTAGAAGCTCTCCGCCTCTGTCTGGATCTGTTTGCTGGTGACCTGTTTTTGCGTTTTGTGTTGGATTCCACTGTAAAACCGAACCTAGATCTGCCTCTTGGCTTCGCTCCTCTGGATTATCCTGCCTTCCTCTGTCAGCTGCTCCGATCTGATCTCCTGTCATTTCGGTGTCCTTCAAGGCTTTGGCATCTGAAACTCTCTGTGTGGCAAGCATTGCTTCCTGTCAGCTGATCCCGGCTTGTATTAACTTTGTTCTCTAGGCACGGTCTAAACTCTAAACAAGGCCATAGTGACTCACGCTTTCAGATCATCCTGCAAAAGGTTTTCGTGGTCATTAACCTGTGGTTCCTGCACCAGAGTTACTTGCTACGGACGCCTTAACCGCTGCTGCTGCAGACAGGGGGGGGATTTACCATTATGTACTAGGCAGCTGCCTGGGGCCCCAAGTTCCAAAAATGGGCCCAAAAGAATCTGCTTTCACAAGTGGAGCAGTACAGCTTTCGCCATAGTGTTTCCGCTTGATTCATGCATACAAATAACCTTATTATGATTATGCAGGGAGTATTACAGATTATATGGACACTGCAATGTAAATAGAACAGGAAAGGAAAAGCAGCAAAAAGGAGAAAAGATGAAAGAAAGAGGAGATAAAGGGGACTTTTCAATGACTTTTCAGACCCCTCTAGCACTTTTATTTTAAAAAAGCGCCTAGCACCAAATCTAGCGACTTTTTTCTGCTACTGGAGACTGGCGACAACATCTAAAAGCAGCGAACTCTGCTCTCCAGAGCAGGTAGATTGGTAACCCCGCCTCCTGCTCTCCTCTATCTTGTCTGCTGTCATGATTCATGCAGCTATTATTTCATCCAAATGAAAAATGGAGAACAGATAAGCAGTACAAAACATAGAGAGGAAACCAACAAGAAAAGGGACAAGAAGAGAGGGACAAAACCTAGAACAGATAATGGATGTCTATTCTATTAAAATAAACTATTTTTTCTCTGAGATAAACCAGTAATTTTCTTTCCATATGAATCAAATATTTTGAAGGCCTCAGAAGTTGTTACATAAAATAATAGAACAAACACCATCACGAAGAGCAAGAAACAGCAGAGAGGTCAGGTTAGAAACTGTGTGGAAGTTTTCAAGGGTGGGCTGTAAACAACATCCCAAAGAGGATTGTACAACTGGACACCTACTTGTATTAAGACAGGCGAGGAGGGCATTAAGGAGCAGCCACGCAGCCCATGCAGCATACTTCTATTTATTAATAGAGGAGAATAAGAATAGTGTAGTTACCTAACGCAAACAGAGCTATAGCATTTTTTTTTAAATCATCCCTCTCCTCAGTCTTAGCAGTAATGTTTAAATGGGATTTTTTTATTGATTTAATCAAAATGAAGATTACTGGCGCCCCTCTAAATATAACTGAGGTCACTATAGAGTATGAACTGGGCTTGGAATGTTTTTATCCAGTTGAGTTTTCAGAATCTACAAAGTTATCTTCATCAAAGCCGTTGACATGTATGTTGGATCCATTTCCGTCAGGGTTAGTTGGTCAACTTGGTTCATTTTAGACCTCTATCCAATCTTCTTTTCTTATCTAAAATTAAGCTTAGCTCTGGTGAAGTCACTAATGATATTCCTTGGCCTCAGATAATAGACTTGTATCTGTACTTGTCCTGTTGGATCTCAGTGATGCATTTGATACAGTTGATAATAATATTGTTTTAGACAGACTTAAATATTTTGAAGGAATTAAAGGAACAGCACTAGACTGGTTTAAATCTTATCTATCTCACCGATTTCAGTTTGTTCACATTAATAACAAATCTTCCTCATGCTCAAAGGTTACCTGTGGAGTACCACAGGGATCAGTGCTAGGACCAATTCTCTTTACTTTATACATGCTCCCAATTGGTAGAGTTATTAGACAGCATGGGATTAATTTTCACTGTTATGCTGATGATACCCAGCTATATCCATCATCCATCCATCCATCCATC